>JAKOGI010003168.1:0-64992 GCA_029747015.1 Carnegiea gigantea | reverse complement strand
GTACCTATACTTGATGGTGATGTTGTTGATGGCCCTACTATCAATGCACATCCTCCAAGTCCCATCTTTCTTTGGAACTAATAAGGCCGGAACGGAACAAGGACTCATACTTGGCCTCACATAACCTTGGTCCCCCAATTCTTGCACTTGCTTTTGGAGTTCCTTGGTTTCGGTGGGGTTACATCTATAGGCCGGTTTATTGGGTAGAGGGGCACCGGGAATTAAATCGATTTGGGGCTCTATGCCCCTTAAAGGAGGAAGACCGGGAGGTAGATTTTGAGGGAAAACATCCTCAAACTCTTGGATTAAGGGGATGGCCGAGGGGTGTAGGTTTTTTTGTGGGGGATTCTGTGGGGTTTCAACAAAGAGAATCATGTACACGGTCTTTCCTTTCTCAAGGGCCCTTTCAACTCGCCCTTCACTCACTAGCAAGGTTAGGTCTTTTGGCTTTGTCTCTCCACTCTTGGGTTTGTGGTTATGTGTTTGGTTTGGGGGTAGAGGGGCTAATGTCACGGTTTTCCCTTTAAGCCTAAAGGAATAAGTATTAGCTTGACCGTGATGGGTAGCATCCTTGTCGAATTGCCAAGGCCTCCCAAGGAGCAAATGGCAAGCGTCCATGGGTAAAACGTCACAAACAACCTCGTCTTGATAGCCACCAATGGAGAAAGGGACTAGAACTTGCTTACTAACCGTTACTTCACTCCCCTTTTTGAGCCATTGTAGGGTGTATGGCCTTGGGTGAGGAATGGTAGTAAGGTTAAGCTTGGTAACCATTTCATGGGAAGCCACATTAGTGCAACTCCCTCCATTAATGATCAAGTTGCACACTTTGTTCAAGACTTTACATCTTGAATGGAAAATTTGTTCTCTTTGATTGGAGTCCGAAATGGCCTCCTTAGTGTGCAAAACCCTCTTGATCATAAGAACATCCCCTTCCTCGGGTTGATAGGTGGGGTCTTCTTCGCCCTCAAGGATCTCTTCTTCACTTTCATCACTTTCGACCTCCATGTGACCGAGCTCATCAATTTCCTTAATAGTAAGGACTCTTCGATTTGGACAATCCGCTTGAAAGTGCCCAAAACCATGGCACTTGAAACATTTCTTTTGGCTTTTGAGTCCCTCCTTTAGAACTTCTTTTCCTTTCTCTTGGTTGTGGGTGGTCTTGGGAGGGTATTTCGGTTTGAAGGGTGGGAAGGACTTCGGGGTGGCCGTGGGCTTTAAGGGGGTAGAAACAAAGGGGCGTTTGGATTTGAGTTGTTTTTCTACCTTCACGGCCAATTTGCAAGCATCCTCAAAGGTCCAAAAGGGTTGAAGTTCGACCCGCTCAAGGATAGGTGGAGATAGACCTTTTAGGAACCTTGCGATGGTTTGCTCGGGTTCCTCCCTCAATGAACATCGAATTTGGAGTTGTTCAAACTCTCGAATATACTCCTCAACCCTCATACTTCCTTGTTGAAGAGAAGTAACCCTCAAGGATAATTCTTGCTTATAAGTGGAAGGCAAGAATCGTTTGTCCATGTACTTCTTTAACTTAATCCAAGTGTTGATCTTGGATTTTCCCTCTAAGGCTCTCGTCCTCTTCAAGTTCTCATACCATAGAGATGCGTATGATTTGAGCTTCAACACGGCAAGTTTAAAGGCTTTCTCACTAGAATAACCCTTAATCTCAATGATCCTCTCCAAAGCTTGAACCCATTCTAAGTAATCTTCGGGTCTCAAACTTCCATCAAACTCGGGTGCCTCAATCTTCAAGTCATTGAGTTCATCTTGTTGTATCCTCCTCCTCCTCGGCCTTCTCCCTCCCATAGAAGAGTCACTCTCAAGAGGAGAGTCAAAATCAAGGTCATTAGGAAGGTCCCGGGGGGGTTCTCGTTCTTGTCTTCTCGGTTGGGCCACGAGTTGTTGGAGTTGTGTAGTGAGGGTTCTTATGCTTTCTTGCATCTCAAGGATGGCTCTATCCCTCCTCATTTCGTGAGCTTGTTCTAGAGTCATACCTCTAGGAACTCTCACCGGTTCCCTTAAAGGGGCGTCTTGAGGTGAGGAAGAAGGATCTCCCCTTTCGGCCATGTTTGGTAAAGGAGTGGAGAAACGGTTGGGGCTATTTGTGGAGCTTGGTTTTTTTTTTTTTTTGTAGCTAGGATTCGTGTTTGGGCTAGGGGGGTTCTTTGTGGATTCAAGGGGAACGTGAGAAGTGAATTCAAGGAGGGGAGAAACGAAAAAGAATCAAGGAGAAGAGAAGAGGAGCTTACGGCAATCAAAACCAACTCACCAAGAATCGAAGTTGGGCTCTGATACCAGTTGATGCGTGCTAGGCTAGCACTTCGGACACTACTAACACTCAACACACTTGGATATGAATTGGCCTAAAGGGTAAAACCACCAGCCAAAGCTAAAGGATTCACCACCAATCTTCGTAAAGCAAACGCACCGGAAGAGAGGATAAAGAATCACTCCTAAACACCACCAATGAAGGATAAAGTAGAGGAGATTTGAGATTTGCTTAAGCTAGCAAAGAAAACTTTTCATTTTCATTCCAAAAATTAGTAAACATTCAGCTTTGGCTGAGTATATCCGGCCTTCACAACAAGATCAAGGGCCAAGATTTAACTAGCTAAATCAAGCAACCTAGTCTAGCTAATACAAGGCCTAAATTTAGCATCTCTTGGATGTTTGACACCTAATACAAGTGTTAATCTCAATGTTTGAGGTGTCTAACATGTGTTACACTTAAGTACAACTAATGAAAGCTTTGATAAGATGAAAAAACAAGTCAAAACAGCAAGGACAGCCGGCTGATCACCTAAAACAGCAAAGGACAGCTTGTTTTGGTCCCTTGGATAAAAGGGTATTTTCTTCCTTGCTTGCCCGGATAATAGCTGTTCCTTGGGTGGCTGAATCTGAGGTTTTGAGGGTTCATTTGATAAACATTTAGACACCCTTTCATGCCCTTAGGTGTCCCCAAAGAGTCCTCAAAAGATGGGAACAAACGGAGCTCAATTCGGACCAGATCATAGGCTGAATTCCAGGACTGTCCAGTTTTGCACGGTTTGAAAGATTAGGCTGGGTGACTAGGCAAATGATGTCAAAATGCTTTGGAACTTGCTTCATTGGAAAGATAAGACCTGAAACTTAAAGTTAGGCTTTAAACCGTTCAGTTAAATTAGGTTGCTCTTGGGTAATAGAGGGCCAGAAGTTGACCCATGTGCGCGGCTGTACTGGCCAGTTTGCAGGTCTGAAATGTTTGGATGATTTGAACCCCCAAATGGCCTCCTTTTCACTTGCAACTTGATTTATATGAAAGATCACATCCTAAACTTAAAGAAAGGCCAGAAATATCTCGACCAAAGGCCTGCCAAGGCAAGCCAAAAATCACCTCAAACTTCAGTCAGGTGCTGTGTGGCTGAAACTGGATACCCGGTTGCATCTTTAGCCAAAAGTTATCAACCTAAGCCATTTACAAGCTAAATAAAAAGCTTTATAAAGGACTTAGGTTGTCAACCCAAAAGTGTAAAGTGCTTCCAAACCCCTGGTAAGAGGAAAAATGCCTTGAACATGCAAAAGAAACGGCCACTGCCCGGGTTGTTCTAAGGAACCGAATTGGACTGTTTTTGGGTGGAAACCTTTGCTAGGCTTCTACAAGGAGCTTGGACTAGCTTGGCTTTGGACTAGGGGTCCAAGAGAGTAAGGACCTTCCCAAGGGAGCTTGTAGGTCAAACTGAATACCTTGACAATAGGGATCCGAATGGAGTTGTTGAACAAGGACATGCTCTTGCAGACTAGAACTTCGTGGTTGGTGCGTATCACCAAGGAGACATTAGAGTGGAGATTCCAGAATTTGAAGGGAAGCTAGACCCCGATGAGTTCTTGGAATGGATGCAAACCGTTGAGAGAATCTTTGACTACAAAGAGATTTCCGAGGGAAATAAGGTAAAACTTGTGGCCCTTAAACTTCGTAAATATGCTTCTCTTTGGTGGTCCACCCTTTGTGCTAAGAGAGTTAGGCAAGGGAAGGGAAAGATTCGAACATGGGAAAAGATGAAAGCCAAACTCAAAGCCCGTTTCCTACCCCCATCTTACCTACAAGACAATTATTCCCAACTTCACAATCTCACCCAAGGGAACTTGAGTGTTGAGGAGTACACTAGGGAATTTGAGAAGTTGTTAATCAAGTGTGACTTGAGAGAGCCCGAAGAGCAAACCATAGTGAAATATTTGGGTGGGTTAGATCCTAGGTATGCCCATGTGGTGGAATTGCAACAATACACCACTTTTGATGAGGTGTGTGTCTTAGCCCACAAAGTTGAACAACAAAGGAAATCCAAGCTCTACAAAAGAAAACCTCCCAAACCCTTTCCCAAGAGCCAACCTTTCAACAAGGGGAGCTCTTATCCACCTCCCAAACCCACGGTTACTACACCCTCACCTCCACAAAAGAACCAAGCCCCACAAAAGACTCCACCTTCCCAAAACCGTCCCAACCCTAAGCCAAATGACCAAAGGAGATGTTTTAAGTGTCAAGGTCTTGGGCACATTGCTTCGGAGTGTCCAAATAGGAGAGTTATCACCTTGGCCGAGTGGGATGAGAGAAGAGAAGAAGAGGGAGAAGAGGAGGAAGAAAGAGAAGGTGTGCATTACATGGAGGAACGAGAAGAAGTGATTGAGGAAGCGGATGAAGGAGAGTTACTTGTATTGAGGAGAGCTTTGAGGACCAAAAGAGGAGAGCATGAAGAACAAAGGGAGAACATCTTCCATACACGTTGCACCATTCAAAGCAAAGTGTGTTCCCTCATCATTGATGGTGGGAGTTGTGCAAATGTGGCTTCCGTGACTATGGTGGAGAAGCTTGGCCTCCAAGCTTTGGCTCATCCTCACCCCTACAACATTCAATGGCTAAATCAAGGTAAGGGGTTGCAAGTTAATTCAAGATGCTTGATTTCATTCTCAATTGGGAAGCACTATCATGATGAATTTTTGTGTGATATCATCCCCATGGATGCATGTCACCTTTTGTTGGGGAGACCTTGGTTGTTTGATCGGAAGGTCATACATGATGGCTATCTAAACACCTACACCTTCCACAAAGATGGGAAAAGATCACCCTTGCCCCATTAAGCCCTTCCCAACTCCACAAAAGTAAGCCCCAACCAAGCCATGACCATTCGGACATGCTTCTAGCCGTAAGTGAGCCTCTCCTTAAGGATTCTCACCATGAATTCAAGGCCTTCAAGGAGTGGATCCTAGCCACCCTTGAAGAATCCGAAACCTCCACTCCATCACACCCCCTAGCCCTTTCCCCCCTTGAACACTTTAGCCATGTCTTTCCCGAGGAAATACCTCCCGGCTTACCACCACAAAGAACCATCCAACACCACATAGACCTCATACCCGGTTCCATTCTTCCAAACAAACCGGCTTATCGGACAAACCCCAAAGAAACCATGGAAATCCAAAGGCAAGTTGATGAGCTTATGGATAAGGGGTTGATTAGAGAGAGCTTGAGCCCTTGTGCGTTTCCGGCCCTCCTTGTGCCAAAGAAAGATGGGAGCATGCGTATGTGTGTTGATAGTCGAGCAATCAACAAGATACCCATCAAGTATAGATATCCAATTCCCCGCCTTGAGGATATGCTTGATGAGTTATATGGTTCTAGTGTGTTCTCTAAGGTGGATTTGAGAAGTGGTTACTACCAAATCCGCATTAGAGAGGGAGATGAATGGAAGACGGCCTTCAAAACCAAAGGAGGCTTGGATGAGTGGCTAGTCATGCCATTCGGATTGTCAAATGCTCCAAGTACCTTCATGCGGCTCATGAACCAAGTGTTCCGGCCCTTCATTGGCAAATTAGTTGTGGTGTATTTTGATGACATCCTCATCTATAGCAAGAATGAAGAAGAGCACCTTCAACATCTCACACAAGTCATGAAGGTTCTAGAGAAGGAGAAGCTCTATGGTAACCTCAAGAGGTGTGCATTTTTCACTCATGAGGTAACCTTCCTTGGTTACATTGTCACAAGTGAAGGCATCAAAGTTGATGAGAGTAAAGTGGAAGCAATTCGGTCTTGGCCAACCCCAAGAGTATTCATGATGTGCGAAGTTTCCATGGGCTTGCCTCATTCTATAGGCGGTTCATTAGAAACTTTAGTACCATTATGGCCCCTATGACCGAGGTTATCAAAGGTGCATCTTTCAAGTGGACTCCCAAGGCTCAAGAAGCCTTTGAAACCATCAAGTCCAAACTCACCCAAGCACCGGTTCTTGCCTTGCCATGCTTTGATAAAGTGTTTGAGGTAGAGTGTGATGCGTCGGGAGTTGGCATTAGAGGAGTCCTCACTCAAGAAGGGAGGCCCTTAGCCTTCTTTAGTGAGAAGCTTTGTGACTCAAGGAGGAAGTACTCCACTTATGGTAAGGAGTTCTATGCAATAGTGAGGTGCCTTGAGCATTGGAATCATTACTTGGTGGCTAGTGAGTTCATCTTGCACTTCGATCATGAAGCCTTGAAATACATTCAAGGGCAACATAAACTTAACTCACGGCATGCCAAGTGGGTGGAGTTCCTCCAATCTTTCAACTTCACCATCAAGTATAAGTCCGGAAAGCTCAACCAAGGAGCCGATGCCTTGTCAAGGAGGCACTTATTGCTATTCCAACTTGATGCTTGCATTCTTGGGTTTGAGCATTTGAAGTCCCTCTATGAGAATGATGAAGATTTGGGAGAGCTCTACAAAGAGTGCCTTCGACATCCCAAAGGTGACTTCCTTGTCCAAGATGGATTTTTGTTCAAGGGATCGAGATTGTGTGTGCCTAAGTGTGGCACAAGAGAGTTACTCATACGTGAGGTCCATGGAGGATCTCTTGCCGGTCACTTTGGAGAAAACAAGACCCTTATGATGTTAAGGGAACATTATTATTGGCCAAGTATGAGTAAAGATGTCCAAGATGTGTTGAAAAGATGTGCAACTTGTCAAGTGGCCAAAAGCCACCTCCTACCCCACGGCTTATACACTCCCTTACCTACTCCCAATCATCCTTGGGAGGATGTGAGCATGGATTTTGTTCTTGGCCTTCCAAGAACACAAAGGGGGTAAAGATTCGATCTTTGTTGTTGTTGATCGTTTTTCTAAGATGGCCCATTTCATACCTTGTACCAAGGCCAATGATGCCACCCACATTGCCGAATTATACTTTAAGGAAGTAATGAGACTACATGGCATCCCTAGATCCATTGTTTCGGATAGGGATACCAAGTTCCTTAGCCATTTTTGGGTTACACTTTGGAAGAAGATGGGAACCAAGCTCAAGTATAGCACTTCATGCCACCCTCAAACGGATGGGCAAACCGAAGTCACCAACCGGACTTTGGGAACCCTCTTAAGAGTGTAGTGAAATCCAACATCAAAGCTTGGGACTTAGCCTTGCCACCAGCCGAATTCGCTTTCAACAAGTCACCTAGCAAGGCCACGGGCTTATCTCCATTCAAGGAAGTCTATGGGATGGATCCCTTGAGTCCCCTTGATCTTGCTCCAAGAGAAATGAATGCGAAGCCTCACATGGAGGCTAGCAAGCGAGTCGAAGAGATCCAAAAGCTCCATGAAACTGTGAAGGCCAAAATTGAGAAGGCCAATGCCTCATACAAAGACCATGCCAACAAGCATAGAAAGAAGATGGTGCTTCACCCCGGTGATTTGGTATGGGTTCACTTAAGGAAGGAACGGTTTCCTTCTAAGAGGAAGAGCAAATTGATGCCAAGGGCAGATGGTCCTTTTGAAGTATTGGAACGCATCAATGATAATGCATACAAGATCAATTTGCCCGGTGAGTATGGAGTTTCGGCTACTTTCAACGTAGCCGACCTTAGCCTTTATGAGGAGGATGATAATCTTATCAATTTGAGGGCAAATTCTCTTCAACAAGGGGAGGATGATGGAGGTCCATCCCCTAACATGATCCATGGCCATCAAGGGTGCCCAAAAGGTCCAAACCTCATGTCCAAGATGCAAGAAATCAACCTAAGGGAACAAGGAAATTATTTCCTCAAAACTGGAATTTCAGGCGTGCACAAACCCGATTTTGTGCACGTTATTTCTTAAACTTCCCAAGGCTAAAATGGGGTTGCAGGAAGTCTACGTTTAAGTTCAAGATGTGCTCTTTCCATCAAGACCTCTTGCAAGTCATTTGGAGTTCATTTGATACCTCAAAACCTCAGACAAAGTCAATCACTACATCCTGGCGCTGAACTGGGCAGGGCTGAAACAAGAGGTTGTTTGGTGGCCCATTTCTCCTCTATTTAGGTTGAAACTTTTATGCTTTGAAAGTACTTTAAAAATATTATCAAGTGACCATAAAAAACCTCAGCCAAATTACACTCATGAGGAGCTATTAACCACCAAAACAAGGGAAGAAACACCCTTTTAACCGGGTAATGGGGCAACCGGGTACAAGAGAGAAGAGTGAGGTGTTTTATTGCTCTAACCCATGCTTAGCCACTTGCAAGAGTCATCATGAAGGGTACTTAGCTGCCAAGAAGCTTCCATTCACCCCTAGGCCGACACATCATCCTCAAGATTAGCATTGAAGAGGTGTCAAGTAGAAGATGCATCTACCCTTTTTTGTTTTGATATGATCTATGTATTTTTGCCTAGTTTAGCTTATAGTGCAACCTAGGGCCTATGATTTGTACTTGGAACTTTTGTATTAATACCCGCACAAGCCCTTGGCCAGCCACTCAAGCTTGTTTATTGAATGAAAGTTGAGCTTTGCTCCTTTGAATCCTCAAACTCTCTTCTAGCTTATCTCACCTTTTGGCCAAGTTGAGTGGTGATCTAGTAAGAGTCTTAACTTCCTTCTTGGTGGTGTTTCTGTATCCAAGAGGTTGTTAAGGGCCCTAACATAAAACCTTGGTGGTGTTTCTGTATCCAAGGTAGGTGTTAGTTCCGGTTCTATCCTTCCCAGCTCAAGGTGAGTTTGTGAATTCAAAGTTGCCTTGTTGTTACCTCCCATTGCTTTCATCCCACCCTCGTTCCTATCCTCTTGGGTTTTCCTTGAGGATACATCAAGTATGGTAGGAGGTTTAATGGAATGACTTGAAGAACATTCAAGTATTGAAGGTGATAAATGAAGAACACGAAGAACGAAGAAGATCAACTTGAAGATTCAAGCTAATCATGTGATTTAGGATAGAACTAAACTCGAGGATTAGATACAGAAACACCACTAATCTTTGAGTTTAGGGCCCTTAAGCTTGATTAAGATACAGAATCACCACTCAATCAAGATTAAGACTCATTTGAACACCACTTAGTTTGGCCTAAACTAAGATAAGCAAGCAAGAGTTTTGAAGAGAAAGCTCACAAACTCTCTATGATTTTCTTTTACTAAAAACTGAAGTCTTCTTTTCTAAATGGCCGTGAGAGGCCTTACATAAGCAGCAAAATGGCCAAGCTAAGCAAGCTAGCAAGCACCTCACTTTTCCTTCTTAGGAGGGAAAGGTATTAACTAGCTCTAATTGCCACGGTTAGAGCTAATTGGCTTCGAGCATGCTTAAGACTAATCAAAACACACTTAAACCTTCAAGGAAAGCAAGACAAATGATCATTACAACATAATCAACTTGTCCCTAAGCTTAGTTAGCGTTCAAAGGCAGCAAGTAGCCATGTGAGTAGCCGAAAAGTGGCAATCCCCTTTGCGGCTGGCCAATGGCATTCAAGGGACATCTTTCCTTGTCTCTTCCTTCTCATTGGCCGTTCTTTCCAAGGTTGTAGCTGATGATTATTGCCTTGGGGTGTGTGCCCTGCCTTGGGAGGTGTGCCAACTCAGTTGATAGCAAGGAAACCCACCGGAAAGGGTTTGCTCAGCCGTGCCTCCAAACCATGCGCAATGGGCAGTTTTACACTCGGTTTTCAGGCCAAGTTTACCCAAAGCAAAAAGGATATGGCTTGGGTTTTAAACGTGGGGGAGAAAGTTAAAGGTGTATATAAACCCCCTCATTTAAGAAATCAAGGCTAAACATGGATTAAGTGAGGTAATCACATGCAAACTTTTAACCGTGCAGAATTGGACTAATTCTGGCCGGTTGGGAAAAACGCCTTTGATCTTTCATCCTCTTGTAGCATGACTTAAATTCAATGCTTGGACTTGAAAGTTAACTTCTTGAGGATTCCAAAAATGCAAAAATATTGGCCTTAAGCCATGAAATGGCTTAAGAAATCAGATGCACAAAACCGGGCTTGTGCAGGCCGGTTGTGCTAGTTTCAGCTTCTTGCCAAAGGTGAGCCATCTTCTTAGTTTGGGACCTTGTTCTTGGCCGACTTGGACTTGTCTCATCTGGAGCAAGGTCTTGGCTAGGTAGGACTCCATCATTTGTTTTATTACATGGAATAAAATGAGACATCTTAGAAAACCTATCAACAACAACAAAAATAGAGTCTTTGTTCCTTTGTGTTTTAGGTAATCCAAGAATAAAGTCCATACTTACATCAACCCATGGTGAGGTGGGGATTGGCAATGGAGTATACAAACCGTGGGGTAGTGAATGACTCTTTGTCACTTAACAAGTTCCACACCTTTTAAGTATAGCTTGGACGTCTCTTTCCATAGCTGACCAATAATAATGCTCTCTCAGCATGATAACAGTCTTGTTTTCTCCATAATGCCCAGCTAATGATCCTCCATGAACTTCTCTAATCAATAGCTCTCTTATGCTACACTTTGGAATACATAATCGAGCTCCCTTGAATAGAAAGCCCTCCTGAACATGAAAATCTCCTTTGGGGTGTTTAGAACATTCAACATATAATGCCCCAAAGTCTTCATCATTGTCATACAGAATCTTTAGATGCTCAAAACCAAGTATGCAAGCATCTAATTGAAATAACAAGAGATACCTCCGTGACAGAGCATCTGCACCTTGATTGACTTTACCTGACTTGTGCTTGATGGTGAAATGATATGATTGCATAAACTCAACCCATTTGGCATGCCTGGAGTTTAAGTTATGCTGCCCTTGTATGTACTTCAATGCTTCATGGTCAGAATGCAAGATAAACTCACTAGCAATGAGATAATGACTCCAATGCTCTAAACTTCTCACAATAGCATAAAACTCTTTGTCATAGGTGGAATACTTTCTTCTAGATTCACATAGCTTTTCACTAAAGAAGGCAAGGGGTTTACCTTCTTGCGTAAGAACTCCATCAATACCTACACCAGAGGCATCACATTCAACTTCAAATATCTTACCAAAGCATGGTAAAGCAAGTACCGGTGCTTGAGTAAGTTTTGATTTGATATCTTCAAAGGCAGATTGAGCTTTGGCAGTCCATACAAGGGATGTTCCTTTGATCACTTCAGTCATAGGAGCCATAATAGTGCTGAAACTGTGAATAAATCTCCTGTAGAATGAAGCTAAACCATGAAAAGCTCTAACATTATGTATGCTCTTAGGTATAGGCCAAGACCGAATGGCTTCTACCTTACTTTCATCTACCTTTATACCATCTTCAGTCACAATAAATCCAAGAAATGTAACTTCAGGAGTGAAGAAAGCACACTTCTTAAGGTTACCAAATAACTTCTCACGTTCTAAGACAAGCATAACTTGAGTTAGGTGATCTTGGTGCTCATGCTCATTCTTAGAGTAAATCAGAATGTCATCAAAGTATACTACCACAAACCTTCCAATATAAGGTCTAAACACTTGGTTCATTAACCTCATGAAAGTACTAGGTGCACTAGAAAGACCAAAAGGCATTACCAACCATTCATAGAGTCTACCTTTTATTTTAAAAGCTATCTTCCATTCATCACCTTCTATGATTCTGATTTGGTAGTAACCACTTCGAAGATCAATATTTGAAAACACCTTGGAGCCATATAACTCATCAAGCATATCTTCAAGTCTTGGTATAGGATACCTGTACTTGATTGTAATCTTGTTAATGGCCCTGCTTTCAACACACATTCTCATTGCTCCATCTTTCTTTGGTACTAGAAGAGCTGGAACGGCATAGGGACTCAAAGACTCTCGAATCAATCCTTTTTCCTGCAACTCTGCAACTTGTCTTTGAATCTCATTAGTATCCTTTGGGTTCATCCTATATGCTGGTTTGTTAGGTAGGACGGAACTAGGAATAAGATCAATGTGGTGTTGTATGTCTCTTTTTGGGCATAAACCCGTGGGAATCTCATCGGGGAACACATGATAGAAATTTTCAAGGAGTGTCTTTGCAATGGGGTGAATGGGCAACATATTTTCTGGGTCACTTTGGACGTTTAATATCCACTCTCTAAAGGCCTTAAACTCATGTTGAGAAGCCTTTAAAATGGGTTCACTCACGGATAGCAAACAATCAACATGCTTAGGCTTTTTTTGTGGTTGAATTTCGTGAAGCTTGGAGGGGGATAATGGGGCTAGGGTAATCTTCATGCCATCTTTGGAAAATGAATAGGTATTAAGATAACCATTATGCATAACCTTTCGATCATACAACCATGGTCGTCCTAATAACACATGACATGCATCCATTGGAATAACATCACACCATAACTCATCTTGATAGCTCTTTCCAATGGAAAAGGAAATCAAACAACGAGAATTCACCTGAATGCCTTTGCTTTGATTTAGCCACTGGATGTTGTACGGATGTGGGTGTGTCACTGTTTATAGCCCTAGTTTCTCAATCATACTTAGAGAAACCACATTTGCGCAGCTACCTCCATCAATGATCAATGAACATATCTATCCTTGGGTGGTACATCGGATGTGAAAGATATTCTCTCTTTGTTCATCCTTAGCTCCTTTCTGATTACTTAGAACTCTTCTCAAAACTAAGAGTTCACCTTCATCTGCTTCCTCAATAACCTCATCTTGAGTTTCTTCAACTTCTGACTCACTTTCAACCTCGTTTTCTTCCTCTTCAAAATCCTCTTTCATGGCGGTCCACTCAGCTAAAGTGATAACTTTTCTGTTTGGACATTTTGAGGCAATATGACCAAGCCCTTGGCACTTGAAACATCTTTTATTACTTATGGGGTTTGGGTTAGGCCGAAATGGGGTTGCTGGAGCTTTTTGAGGAGCCGTGGTTCTTTGTGGATTAAAGGGAAAGGGAGTTTGTGGCTTAAAGGGAGAGGGAGTTTGTGATTTAGTAGGTGGGTTGGAACTCCCCTTGTTAAAAGGTTGGTTTCGAATGAGAGGCTTTGTGTATGTGGGTTTTTGGGGCTGTTTAGCCTTCTTTTGCTGTTCCATCTTATGAGCAAATACACAAACATCATCAAAAGAAGCATAAGCTTGCAACTCCACCACATTAGAATACCTAGGATCAAGACCTCCCAAGTATCTAACTATGGTTTGTTCTTCATGTTCTTGTATGTCACATTTAATCATCAACTTCTCAAACTCATGAGTATACTCTTCAACATTCATAGTACCTTGAGTGAGATTATGAAATTGGGAGTAGCAATCTTGGACATACATTGGTGGAAGGAACCTTGCTTTAAGCTTAGCTTTCATCTTTTCCCAAGTATGGATTCTTGCTTTTCTTTCTCTAAGCCTTTTAGCATTCAAGTTTGTCCGCCATAAGGATGCATACTTTCTGAGTCTTAAGGTTATCAACTTAACCCTCTTATCATCAAGAATATCCTTATATTCAAAGACTCTTTCAACTGTATTCAACCAATCAATAAACTCTTCAGGATCAAGTTTACCTTCAAATTCAGGAATTTTAACTCTGAAGTCGTTGGTACTGGCTTGATTTTGTGGCTCTCTTCTAGCCATCCTAGGCATTTCTTCTTCACTTGATGAATCAACATCATGACTATGAACTTGCTCATGTGCCTTGGGTTCAGATTGTAGAGTTTCTTCATTCATTCCTTGCTTTTGCTTCATGAACGAACCCAACTGCTTCCTTAGGTACTCATTATGTGCTTGAGCTTCTTGGTTTCTTTGTGAATCCTCTCGGATTTTGCTTGCCAAGAATTCATTTTGCTTCATCAATGACTCAAATCTTTCTTTCAAAGACATGCTTGTTGAAGACATGTTGGAATTAAAGGGAGAAATCAGTTTGTGGAGAAGAAGGGAAGTGGATGTTTTGTGGAAGTGGAAGTGGATGCTAGGCCAAGGTGAAACCTTTACTCTGATACCAAATATGATGTATATCTCAAGGGAGGAAGGATCCCAAGCTAATACACATCAAAAGAGATCAAAATTACAAAGGTTTGAGTCGTACCAAGGTGGCACGGTCGTGCTTAGGAGCACGGGTAGGCCGTGCCACTTTTCTGATTGTGGAAGCTGAAATGCTCTCACTTAAGCCCGGTTGAATGTTCTTGGTGTTGGTCGTATTTGCTTGGCTTTTGGTTGCTGTAAAACCGTGGAATGGGATGGAATAGAGCGTATGAGGGATGAGAGAGTGAGGGGACTTGAGGGATCTTCAAAGTAAGAGATTATTAACTTGTAAACTTAAGCTAATAATCTTACCTTAATCCTTTCTTAACCCGGTTGTTTGTGAACAAGATTTGGATAGGCTAAACTCAATGAATGGATACAGAAACACCACCAATCTTTGAGTTTAGGGCCCTTAAACTTGATTAAGATATAGATATCACCACTTAATCAAGGTTAAGACTTGACTTGAACACCACCTTAATTGGCCTAATTAAGGATAAGCAAGCAAGAATTTGAGAGACAAAGCTTTCAAGCTTTCAATCTGATTTTCATTCAACAAACTACTGAGTTTTCTTGCCATGACCGTGCATTCTTAAGTAAGCATGTCAAGCAAGCACACAAGCAAGCAAGCATCTTACTAATCCTTTCCTTCCTAGGGAGGAAAGGTCTTAATTAGCTAAACATACCCAATTAGAGCAAAACCGGTTGTCACCTAGGTTTAGCTAGCTTAATTACATCCTTTAACATTAAGGAAAGCAAGACAAATGATGTTTCCATTGTAGTTAGCTTAAACATAAGCCAAAGCAGCTGATAAATTTCCTCTCTTGCCATTGGACAGCCGAAAAGGGACAAGTGCTTTACGGCTAGCCAATTACAAAGAGGGGACATCTTCTATGGCAGCTTCTCTCCCATTGGTCGTTCTTCTCAAGGTTGCAGCTTATCATTGGGACTTTCGGATGTGTGCCCAGCCTTGAGGGGCGTGCCATATCTGTTGAAGTGAAGAAAACCCACCGGAGAAGGCAAAATAAAACCGAACTGCTGAACCGGGTCCTTGGGCAGTTTTGTGACCGGTTTTGGGGCTTGGTTTAACCTTGACAAAAGCAAGTTTGACTCTGGTTTTAACCCATGGGAAGAAAGTTTAGGATGTGTTTAAACCCTCCCAACCAAGAAGTTAAGGTTAAACAAAGTTTAAGTGGGGTTTTCAAGCTAAAAGAAAAAACCGTGCAGATTGGGTGCAATTCTGACCGGTTTGACAAAACACTTTGTTCCTCCTTTCTTTGACTTGGATAGTGGTGAACTAACATTGGGGCATGAAAGGGGACATCTTAAGGTTTATCAAAATGCAAAAATTAAGGACTTAAGCCTTCTTAAAGCTTAGGAAATCAAGTGCACAAAACCGGGTAAGGTTTGGTTCTTGAACCCGTGTGCACCTCGTTGGGATGTTTGGACAATTTGGACCATGGCTTGTAACTTGGAGCTTGTATTAGACCTTGATTGACTTGTTGAACCTTCTTCATTGCTGATGGTGGTGGGGACTACATCAGGAAATTTCCTGCACGCACCGCCCCCTTGAAGCTTAAGATCTTAGCTTTCCAACAAGACCTTTTGCAAAGCATGTGGAGTTCATTTGGTCAGTCAACCAAGCCAAAAACTGAAGACAGTGCACTGCAGGGCGCAATCCAGCACAGTCCAAAATAAGGGTCCGATTGGTTGACCTACTCAACTCCAACTTGTCAAACTTTAGGGTATGAAAAGGCATCTAAATATTTATCAAATCATGGCCCTAAAGGTGAGCTAAGGGAGCAGCTTGTACTTCTTTTATCCAGCCAAAGAAGGAAGGAAATTCCTTCTAACCAGGTAAAGAGGGAAGCCGGCTGCCACCTTGTTTTTGGAGTGTACTCTTGTACTTATGGCAGGTTCAAGGCCCTAAGCTGCTGCACTAAGGTTATTAAATTCTTGACACCTCAATTTTGAAATTAATTAAGCTAGTGAGGTGTCAAGGTTAGGCTAGATCACTTATTTATTCAATTTGTACGTGTAATCTAGCCTAGGCTTAGTCATTTAGTCACTTTTCAGCTTGTTTGCAGCCCCTTGGCCGAGTGAAGGGAGGTGTTGGGCTATAAATACCCCCTCTCTTCCTTTTGTAAGGGTCTTTTGCCAACTTGAATACAAACTTGAGCTTTGTCTCTCTCCAATTCCTAGTTCTATATCTTAAGTGTGGCAACTTAAGTGGTGTCTAGGTCTCTTTATCTTAATTAGGTGGTGATTTTGTATCCTAATTGATCTAAGGAGATTGCCCAAGTATCCAATAAGAGTGGCTCCCCTTGGATTATCTCTTGAAGGCACTTGTTCTATCAACTTGCTCTTCTTCTCATCCTCACACGCCTACTTTTCCTCCTTTCACCTCCTTGGCAAGTGCAAGGTGAGATACATCAGAGGCATAGGATGACCGTGCTGCAATTTTGGAGCAAAGTGTGGTGGCACGGTCGTGTTAAACTGCACGGTGTGACCGTGCCAAGGTTCTGGCCGGTTGCATGGTGATGTAAAGCTCAAGGGATTAAGCTTACAATCAATGGAATGCAAAGAAGAACAATGAACACTCACGGTTTCACCTTGAACCCGTGACTGAAATGGAAGAAATGGATAGAGCTAATCTTGAGTTTTGGATACAGAAACACCACCAAAACCGAGGTTAGGGCCCCTAAACTTGATCAAGTTACAGATAATCACCACTTAATCAAGGTTGGGACTTACTTGATCACCACCTTAACCGGCCTAGTCAAGGATAAGCAAGTTAAGTGTTTTGATAAACGAAAGCTTCAATGCTCTCAAAGGGGTTTTTCATTCAAAGTGTAATGTGTGTCAGCAAAATGGCCGAGACCTTCTTAAGTTACATGCCTAGCAAATACCCTAGCAAGCAAGCATACACCTTATCTTTCCTTCCTAGGGAGGAAAGGTGTTAGTTTAAGGTAAGCTTCACGGTTAGAGCTAACCGTGTACAAATCATGCTTAAGACTAATCTAATTACATTTTTATCAATAAGGAAAGCAAAACAAATGATACTTAGTGATGGAGTCCCCACCACCAGAGACAAGGAGGAAGGTCCAACAAGTCCAATAAGGTCCATTGTAAGCTCCAAAGTCCAAGCATTGGCTCACATTATTGAAGAGAGCCTAAAGCATGCACCCGGGTTAAAGAACCAGAATTTACCCGGTTTTGTTCATCTAATTACTTAATCTACATTGTGGCTTAATCTTGAATTTTTGTATTTTTGGAATCATCATGATGTCTAATTTTAGGTCTAAGTATTAATTTCCAATCATGCACACAAGAGGATGGGAGATCAAGGAGTTTTGTCAAACCGGCCAGTTTTGCAACTAAACTACACGGTTAAATGTTTTAGTAGGATTAACCTACTTAAACGTGGTTTAACCTTGATGACTTTATTAGGGGGGTTTGTACACATCCTAAGGTTTCACCCCATGGCCTGAAAATCAAATCATGCACACTTTTGCTAAGGAGAAAATTGACTGCAAAACTGGCTCAATTCTGCCTGTGCACCTGGTTTAGCTGCACGGTTTCAATTTTCCTCTTCTCATGGGTTTGCTTCCTCCAATCCAGATTGGCACACATTCCAAGAAATCTAGAAGGCCAAGGATCAGCTGAGCACATTGAGAAGAGTAACCAATAGCATGCTTACTGCAAAGGAGTCTTGTCTCTTGAACGTGATTGGTCGGCCGTAAAGGGAGAGTTACTTTTCAGCTGAACCATGTGCACTCAGCATTGTTAGCAGCATAATTAAGCTTAAGCATGGTCTAATTAAGTTTTTAACATCATTTGTTTTGCTTTTCTTAATGTTAAGAGTGTAATTAGATTAGTCTTCAGCATGTTTTGTATGCGGTTAGTCTTAACCATGAAGATTAGGTAAATTTAATAACTTTCCTCCTTATGAGGGTAAGGTGTAGGTGTGTGCTTGCTTGGGAGGGTGCTAGCTAGGCTTGTAACTTAAGGCAAACACACGGCATGGCTGTTTCATCCATGCTTTGAAATCAGATTATCCTTTGAGAGCATTTTGCTTTCGAATTCTCAAACACTTCACTTGCTTATCCTTAATTTGGTCGATTAAGGTGGTGATCAAGTAATGTACATATTCAAGGGGTTCATTTTCATTTCTCAAACTCCACTTCAAGGAAGGTAAAAGTCCAACAAGATCATGCCTGGAAACGTTCACTTCTGCTTCCATTATATGAATTCCATGATACAAGACACTTTAAGGAGTTTATGTTGAACTTCAAAGTGCCTTTTTCAAAGGGGATTTCCAAATGGGGATTAAGAGCATCATGCACCATGACCATAAATCCTACTACTATTATTGAGCTCAAGGAAGGTCAAGAGAAGCTTAAGGAGGCCAAATAGAGAGCCCTCACATGCAAGAAAGCCGTGGAGATCCCTAATAAGCTAGCATCTAGCTCATCCGCATATACCCCCAGTTTTGTCACGATTTTGCAGCAAAATGTAATGGGCTAAATTACTGATGGTCCTTACATTAATCAAGCTTAAAAAATAAGATTTCTAACAAGACCAACCACGTTTTATTTGGAGTTCATTTGGTTGGTCAACCTCAGCCCACAAAATCGGATATCAAACTGCAGGCTAGTTTTGGGTAGTCTCCACTCTTTGGCCAATAACTTTTAAACAGCTGATCCAAATGCTATGAAACTACCTCCCTTAGAAATTAGACATTTAAGCTTTCCAATGAATCAAGAATCATCGAATTTGGATCAGTAACCAGAGAGATATGCCTGTTTGAAGTTGGGTTAGCTGCTAATATGAAAGCATTAAATACAAAACGTATGAACAATGTGAATGCTCCCCATTTGAGCTCTTGCTACTTTGTGCCTCTTCCAAAGCCGTGTCTCCCCTCCTCTTGCAAGGCCAAAACATGGGGGAATTGTAGATTCATGCATTGCCCTTGCTGCTACACTCATTTCACACCAACAACATCAAGGGACACACCTCTTTGGCTTTGATTCATCCGTATGCAGCATCCCTTGTATTCACTTGCTTTCTTCACACCTTTTCATTTGTTTTCCTATGCCTTTTCGTTGTGTAAGGCCTCTACTATATAAGGGCCATAGTTTAGAGTCATTTTGGGAAAAAAAATTATTCATCAACTTTCAGATTAAGCAATACAAATTCAGGATTTGAGTGGATTCTCATTTGTGTGTTCAAAACCTAGTTCTATATCTTGAGTGTTGGCAATCTCAAGTGGTGTTCTAGGTCTCTTATTCTCATCTAGGCAGTGATTAACTTCTGTATCCTAGATTGGGTTAGGGGATTGCCCAAGGTTTGGCTTGAGTGGCTCCATTGGATTATCTCAAAGTCAAGTCTTGAACTATCCTTTTTACTTTCCTTGTTTTCTCAATTACAAAAACCACAAAAATACTTGCTCGGTCATTTGGGCTCTCTTAAATATACATCATTTGGCATCAAAGCCTAGGTTGCCCACTTGACCAAGCTTCCAAACCCAAACACATCCACAAATCAGCCCCATACACATCAGGTCCTACCATGAGTTCTAGCATGAGCATTAAAAGGTGTTCTAAGTGTCAAGGCTTTAGTCATGCACCCTCGGACTACCCCAATAAGGAATTCATCACCTTGACTGAATGGGAAGCAGCCATGAAGGAAGAAAAAGAAGTTAGCTATCCATTTGTCTAAAACGGAGAAGGCCATTATTAGGAAAATAGTGACGTTAACTTAGATCTACCTCCCATCTTTGATGCCTATGATGAAGTAGATAATGAGGTAAATTGGAGCCTACCTCCAAGATTTGATGAACATTAACCTAGCCCCATTCAACCTTCCCAAACCCCCAAACCACAAAAAGCCTTACAGAAGAACCTCTTACTCACCTCTGTTTTCCTAACCGAGTCTAACCCTAGCTCTTACCATCCCCTTACCCTCCTCTTACCCTCTTTTATCAACCCCATGCTCGTACTGCTCCTCAAAAGATGCCTTATGACTTTTTCCCTCAAAGAACCCCACTTCATAAAATTGACCGCTTGATGCACTTCTAAGACCTTCATATGAAGATCAAAGAAGGGATCTCAAGTAGAGAAGCAAATGGAAGGGAAAAGAGGAAGGGTTTGTAAGCATCAATTGAACAAGAAGAAAAACTAAGCTTACTTGGATAAGATATCACCACCCAGTTCACTTAGAGCGCTCTTAAGGATCAAGAGAGATAAGATATCACCACTCAATTGATCTTTAAGGACTCTTGAACACCACACTAGGGAGCTAGGCTAGTGATAAGCAAGAGTAGAGAGAGAAACAAGGGAGTTTAAACTCAACCCAAATGTATTCATCCAAAAGTTCCTTACATGTTGAGGTTCTTCCCATATTTATAAGCCTTAACATTCAGCAAAAACCTATGAAAAATAAGGCCAAACAATCGGCCAAATGGAAAGAGGGAAGGGGGACCAAAAATCAACAGGTACAAAAGTAAAAGTAAAAAGCTGCCAGTGCTTTTTCAGATCTGCAGCCCCAACTTCCAATGAGTATGAATTCCAAAATACTTGCCCAAATGGGTTCATTCCTAATCTGGGAGAAAGCTTTGAGAGTCTAGTTTCCAGAAAGGCCTCCTGCAGCTTCAAATGCCCAGCTGTTTGAAAGTTGCACCCTGAGAAAGTCAAGGATATATCTACTGCCATCAGACTGCATCTCTTGGGAACTTGCTTGCTTTTGAACCTCCAACCAAGGATTTGACTTCCAACTCTTTTGCTGGCCTTCAGTACACTCCAAAAGGATTTCAAAAAGTGGATTTGATAGTTCCAAAGTTCATCTAATGGTAGAGAAAATGGAGTATCAAAATCAGGTACTGAAATGGTTGTTTTGGGCAGTTTGGATAGCTTAACTTCAAGGGCTGAGTTGGTGATGCATATTTCCATATGCATCATTTTTATTCAACTCCAATTTCAAAGAAGAAAAGGGTCAAAGAAGATCATGCATGGAAATGTGCCTATTTGGTCCTCTTAAGTGAGTTCAAAGACTCGCGACACTATGGAGAGGTCAAAAAGAGGTTAAGCTTTGCTAGAAATTTGGTGCCGAGTTCATCCCTGCGGAACCCGATTTTTTGTGACCACTTTTGGACAAGCTCACGTGGACCCACAACTTGAGGGCCCATGTGCTTTTGAAGTTTAAGATTTCATCTTTCAAATAAGCCCAATTTTATTTCATTTGGACATCATTTGATTGGGCAAAATATCACTCAAAGATACGTTGTGCTGATCCAGTCCAGTCTGAGATAGGTGCATTGTTTGGGCCATAACTTTCAAACCCCTTATCCAAATTGAGCAAATGAGCCCATTATGGAAAATAGACTTCCAGGGCTTTCTAACAAGCCCAAGAACGCGTGATTTGGCCGAGTATTCTGGAAGTTATGCTCTGTTGAAGTTGAGGCAGTTGCAAGGATTATGCTGGGAATATGAAGAGTCTTAGGTTACATATATTTGTGTGGCTGATATTGTGCACGTTTTAGATGCTTCTAGATTGATGTAATCAGCTGCAAAAAATCCTAGAATATTCCTTGTAACCTCCCCCACCCCCTTTTATGATGTGTCTTTTCATTTTTTCTTAGACTTTTCATTAGCTAGTTTTAATTGTTAGGAGTTATTTGAGTCTTTTGATTGTCTTTTGCTGAGTCTATAAAAGGGGAGGGGCATGTGAAGCTAATCATATTCAGCATTGTAAGAGATTTCCAAAGTAATACAAGCACCTTTGAGAGTGATTCTCATTTGTGTCTCAAAAATTCCTAGTTCTATATCTTGAATTTGGCTATTCAAGTGGTGTTCTAGGTTCTCTATCTTTTCCAATTGGAGTGATTCCTTGGTAAGACAAGAGAATTAGCCCAAGGTCAAGTCATTGAGTGGCTCCGTGAAGGATTATCTCAATTACAAGATCTTGTTCCATCCCTTTTTCTTGTGTAGTGAAGTTCTTCATCCATCTCATCCATCTTTCATTTCTCTTTCCAATTTGGCTTATTTGAGTTGGAGTTTGATTTGGTTCACTTACCCCCCCCACATCTACATCAATTGGTATCAGAGCCAAGGCTTTTAAGTGACCCACATCATACCCAAACACATCCCAAAAAGCCAAAATACAAGAAAAAAAAAAGAGGCACAAACCGGCAATCCGAAGTCTTGAAGACCAGAGAAGCAGCACGGTGCCCCCGTGCCACAACACACGACCGTGCCATATTCTTTTTCCAGGAATCTTCAAGTCGAGACGGAGCACGGTGCCGCCGTGCCGCCAAGCACGACCGTGCCACTCTACTTTTCTGCATTTTCTTCAGCCGAAGCATAGCACGGCCTGACCGTGCCCCCTTGCACGACCGTGCCACCTTCCCTGCTGCATATTCTTCCTTCAAAGCATCTCCAACATGTCTACAAAGTCCACAAGAAGCGACCCAGCACGTGTGGAAGAGTTAGAAGCTCAAGTCACTTATCTTCGAACTCAACTTGGGCAACTTTTGGAGGAGAAAAGAAGGTGGGTTCATAGCCCCACTCCCTCTCATCCTCATGAACCTGTGGTTGAATCTGAAGAGGAAGTCCATCACTCCCATGCCAATTCAAGTGATGAGGAACCCCCAAGGAGACGAAGGCAAGGAGGAAATATTGGTGGTGTCCGAATTGACATCCCCGAATTTGAAGGCCAACTTGATCCGGACTTATTTCTCGATTGGTTGCACCCCATTGAGAGGATCTTTGAATATGAGGACATCCCGGAAGATAAGAAGGTAAAGCTTGTAGCCCTTAAACTCAGAAAATATGCTTCAATCTGGTGGGCTAACTTTGGAGCGAAAAGAGCAAGAAACGGGAAAGGGAAAATCAGAACTTGGGCCAAAATGAAAGAAAAACTCAAGGCCAAGTTTCTTCCCTCTCACTATGTGCAAGACAATTATCTCAAGCTCCATCGACTCAAGCAAGGATCCAAGAGTGTGGAAGAATACACTCGAGAGTTTGAACAACTCCTACTCAAATGCGATTTGAGAGAAGACGACTCACAAACCTTGGTAAGATACTTGACCGGTCCTGATGAGTCCATTGCTCATGTAATTGAGTTGCAACCCTATTCATCCCTAGATGACTTGAGTTCTCTAGCTTATAAGGTAGAGCAACAAAAGAAATCTAAGGAAAAGAGCATCTTTTCCAAGACTCCTTCCCGTCCTTTTTCTCAAGAATCACCTTACTTTCCCCCACAAATTCAAACACCCTCACCCGCCAAAAGTGTCCCTCCCATCACCCCTCCACCTCCCACAAAAGTGCCCTCACGGCCAAAAGACCAGGTTCGTTGTTTCCGTTGTCAAGGTATGGGACTTTTTGCATCTGAGTGTCCTAACAAGAAGATTGTTTCCCTGGCTGAGTACCAAGCTTCTTTTGAGGAGCATGACCATGAAGAAGAGGAAAGTTTGGAGGAAAAAGAAGAAGAGGTTAACATAGGCCCCGATGAAGGAGAGTTGCTTGTTATCCGCCGGGCCTTGAGTGGAATTGCCACTCAAAAGGACATGGAGCAAAGAGAAGCCATTTTTCACACCAGGTGTGCCGTAGGAGACAAGGTTTGTTCCCTTATCATTGATGGAGGTAGTTGTGCTAACGTTGCCTCAAAGACTATGGTGGACAAACTCAAGCTGCAAGTCTCCCCTCGTCCAAATCCCTACACCATACAATGGTTGAATCAAGGCAAAGATGCAAGCCATATATTGTTGGGTAGACCATGGATGTTTGATCGCCATGTAATTCATCATGGGCGCCTCAACACCTACTCCTTTATTAAGGATGAGAAGAAAATCCCCTTGACCCCTATTCCATCGTGCAAAAGCCCCAAGCCACAAAAGGACCGACAAGCCTTAACCCTCATTCATCCTTCCCAAACCATTGCCCCCAAAGAAGATTTCCCACTTCCGCCTCTTCTCCTCACCAGGTATGACCCGTTTTATCATCCTCCCCTCACCCTCTTCTATATCTCTCTAGAGGTGATGCCCCGTGACCTCCTTCCCCAAAAGCTCCCATATTGTAAGCGCAACCCCTTTCTTGAGAGGCTTGCCAACCCTTTGAGTTTGAGGACAAACTCAAAACAACCCGGGGAGTATGATGCATTTTTCCATATGCATCATTTTTATTCAACTCCAATTTCAAAGAAGAAAAGGGTCAAAGAAGATCATGCGTGGAAATGTGCCTATTTGGTCTTCTTAAGTGAGTTCAAAGACTCGCGACACTATGGAGAGGTCAAAAAGCGGTTAAACTTTGCTAGAAATTTGGTGCCGAATTCATCCCTGCGGAACCCGATTTTTGTGACCACTTTTGGACAAGCTCAAGTGGACCCATAACTTGAGGGCCCATGTGCTTTTGAAGCTTAAGATGTCAGCTTTAAAATAAGCCCAATTTTATTTAATTTGGACATCATTTGATTGGGCAAAATATCACGCAAAGATACGTTGTGCTGATCCAGTCCAGTCTGAGATAGGTGCATTGTTTGGGCCATAACTTTCAAACCGCTTATCCAAATTGAGCACATGAGCCCATTCTGGAAAATAGACTTCCAGGGCTTTCTAACAAGCCCAAGAACGCGTGATTTGGCCGAGTATTCTGGAAGCTATGCTCTGTTGAAGTTGAGGCAGTTGCAAGGATTAATGCTGGGAATATGAAGAGTCTTAGGTTACATATATTTGTGTGGCTGATATTGTGCACGTTTTAGATGCTTCTAGATTGATGTAATCAGCTGCAAAAATCCTAGAATATTCCTTGTAACCTCCCCCACCCCCTTTTATGATGTGTCTTTTCATTTTTCTTAGACTTTTCATTAGCTAGTTTTTAATTGTTAGGAGTTATTTGAGTCTTTTGATTGTCTTTTGCTGAGTCTATAAAAGGGGAGGGGCATGTGAAGCTAATCATTCAGCATTGTAAGAGATTTCCAAAGTAATACAAGCACCTTTGAGAGTGATTCTCATTTGTGTCTCAAAATTCCTAGTTCTATATCTTGAATTTGGCTCATTCAAGTGGTGTTCTAGGTTCTCTTCCTTTTCCAATTGGAGTGATTCCTTGGTTAAGACAAGAGAATTAGCCCAAGATCAAGTCATTGAGTGGCTCCGTGAAGGATTATCTCAATTACAAGATCTTGTTCTATCCCTTTTTCTTGTGTAGTGAAGTTCTTCATCCATCTCATCCATCTTTCATTTCTCTTTCCAATTTGGCTTATTTGAGTTGGAGTTTGATTTGGTTCACTTGCCCACCCACATCTACATCAGTTGGATGGGCAAATGAAGTCCAAATGACTTAAAATATGCTTTATTGGAAAGCTAACTTCCTAAACTTAAATCCCAAAGCAATTTAATGGGCCTAATTCACCTTTAGCCTAGGTGATTAGGGTCACCAAGTTGCTATACTTGCTGACCAGAATTGTTGGGCAGTAGCCTTGATCCTCTATGAGTTTTCTCATGACTTGGGTGGCTTCTTGGACTTCCTTAGGGGTGGATTGCCTTTGAACTTGCTCACTCTCATTGCCTCCCATGGGTACATCACCTCTTTTATGAGAAGAAAGAAAACCTTTTGAGTTTGAGGACAAACTCCAAACAACCCGGGGAGAATAATGTATATATTCAAGGGGTTCATTTTCATTTCTCAAACTCCCTTCAAGGAAGGTAAAAGTCCAACAAGATCATGCCTGAAAAAGTTCACCTCTGGTTCCATTATATCAATTCCATGATACAAGACACTTTAAGGAGTTTATGTTGAACTTCAAAGTACCTTTTTCAAAAGGGATTGCTAAATGGGGATTAAGAGCATCATGCACCATGCCCATAAATCCTACTGCTATTATTGAGCTCAAGGAAGGTCAAGAGAAGCTTAAGGAGGCCAAGTAGAGAGCCCTCACATGCAAGAAAGTCATGGAGATCCCTAATAAGCTAGCACCTAGCACATCCGCATATACCCCCGATTTTGTCATGCTTTTACAGCAAAATGTAATGGGCCAGATTGCTGACGATCCTTACATTAATCAAGCTTAAATAATAAGCTTTCCAACAAGACCAACCACGTTTTATTTGGAGTTCATTTGGTTGGTCAACGTCAGCCCACAAAATCTGATATCAAACTACAGGCCAGTTTTAGGCAGTCTCCACTCTTTGGCCCATACCTTTTAAACGGCTGATCCAAATGCTATGAAATCACCTCGCTTGGAAACTAGACATCCTAAGCTTTCCAATGAATCAAGAATCATCAAATGTGGATCAGTAACCAGAGAGATATGCCTGTTTGAAGTTGGGTAAGCTGCTAATGTGAAAGCATTAAATGCAAAACGCGTGAATATTGTGAATGCTCCCCATTTCAGCTCTTGCTTGATGGAGGTCCATCCCCTAACATGATCCATGGCCATCAAGGGAGCCCAAAAGGTCCAAACCTCATGTCCAAGATGCAAGAAATCAACCTAAGGGAACAAGGAAATTATTTCCTCAAAACTGGAATTTCAGGCGTGCACAAATCCGATTTTGTGCACATTATTTCCTAAACTTCCCAAGGCTAAAATGGGGTTGCAGGAAGCCTAAGTTTAAGTTCAAGACGTGCTCTTTCCATCAAGACTTCTTGCAAGTCATTTGGAGTTCATTTGATACCTCAAAACCTCAGGCAAAGTCAATCACTACATCCTGGCGCTGAACTAGGCAGGGCTGAAACAAGAGGTTGTTTGGTGGCCCATTTCTCCTCTATTTGGGTTGAAACTTTTATGGTTTGAAAGTACTTTAAAAATATTATCAAGTGACTATAAAAAAACCTCAGCCAAATTACACTCATGAGGAGTTATTAACCACCAAAACAAGGGAAGAAACACCCTTTTAACCGGGTAATGGGGCAGCCGGGTACAAGAGAGAAGAGTGAGGTGTTTTATTGCTCTAACCCATGCTTAGCCACTTGCAAGAGTCATCATGAAGGGTACTTAGCTGCCAAGAAGCTTCCATTCACCCCTAGGCCGACACATCATCCTCAAGATTAGCATTGAAGAGGTGTCAAGTGGAGGATGCATCTACCCTTTTTTGTTTTGATATGATCTATGTATTTTTGCCTAGTTTAGCTTATAGTGCAACCTAGGGCCTATGATTTGTACTTGGAACTTTTGTATTAATACCCCCACAAGCCCCTTGGCCGGCCACTAAGCTTGTTTATTGAATGAAAGTTGAGCTTTGCTCCTTTGAATCCTCAAACTCTCTTCTAGCTTATCTCATCTTTTGGCCAAGTTGAGTGGTGATCTAGTAAGAGTCTTAACTTCCTTCTTGGTGGTGTTTCTGTATCCAAGAGGTTGTTAAGGGCCCTAACATCAAACCTTGGTGGTGTTTCTGTATCCAAGGTAGGTGTTAGTTCCGGTTCTATCCTTCCCAACTCAAGGTGAGTTTGTGAATTCAAAGTGCCTTGTTGTTACCTCCCATTGCTTTCATCCCACCCTCGTTCCTATCCTCTTGGGTTTTCCTTGAGGATACATCATATTTGGTATCAGAGCTAAGGCTTCCCTAGGCCCAAGCTTGCTGCCCAGCACCCTTCCAAACACCCCAAACACATTCCCCCTCAAAAAACACCAAACCGTGCTCCACGGTTTTTCACCATCCAGAAAATCGGCACGGTCAGCCCGTGCCAAACAGCACGACCGTGCCACCCTCACATTCCAGCCACACTTCCTTTTTCATCCACACCCAGTACTTCAGCACGGTCACCCCGTGCCATGTCGCACGACCGTGCCACCCCTTTTCCAGCAACATCTCAACTTCACTCCCGTCCAGAACCAGAGCACGGCCGCCCCGTGCCTCGCAGCACGCCCGTGCCACATTCAGGCCGTGAAGTTCCTGCTTGTTTCAACACAAGCACTACTAGCATGACCATGGAGGAAAAGTTTGAGGCTCTCATGAGGAATTATGAGGCCTTGAAGCTACAGAATGAAGTGATCAAAGGTCAGAACGAGTATTTGAGGCGACAACTTGGAGACTCCTTGAAGCAAAAACGAAAGGAGGTTAGAAGTTCCCGATCTTCTAACTCCTCCGACTCCAAACCGGAAGCAAGAGAAGCCCCACACTTGAGCTCATCAAGTGAAGAGGAGGCTTATGGAAGATCAAGAAGAGGAAGGCGGACAACCTCTCACCAAGGAGACATTAGAGTGGAGATTCCAGAGTTTGAAGGGAAGCTAGACCCCGATGAGTTCTTGGAATGGATGCAAACCGTTGAGAGAATCTTTGACTACAAAGAGATTTCCGAGGGAAATAAGGTAAAACTTGTGGCCCTTAAACTTCGTAAATATGCTTCTCTTTGGTGGTCCAACCTTTGTGCTAAGAGAGTTAGGCAAGGGAAGGGAAAGATTCGAACATGGGAAAAGATGAAAACCAAACTCAAAGCCCGTTTCCTACCCCCATCTTACCTACAAGACAATTATTCCCAACTTCACAATCTCACCCAAGGGAACTTGAGTGTTGAGGAGTACACTAGGGAATTTGAGAAGTTGTTAATCAAGTGTGACTTGAGAGAGCCCGAAGAGCAAACCATAGTGAGATATTTGGGTGGGTTAGATCCTAGGTATGCCCATGTGGTGGAATTGCAACAATACACCACTTTTGATGAGGTGTGTGTCTTAGCCCACAAAGTTGAGCAACAAAGGAAATCCAAGCTCTACAAAAGAGAACCTCCCAAGAGCCAACCTTTCAACAAGGGGAGCTCTTATCCACCTCCCAAACCCACGGTTACTACACCCTCACCTCCACAAAAGAACCAAGCCCCACAAAAGGCTCCACCTTCCCAAAACCGTCCCAACCCTAAGCCAAATGACCAAAGGAGATGTTTCAAGTGTCAAGGTCTTGGGCACATTGCTTCGGAGTGTCCAAATATGAGAGTTATCACCTTGGCCGAGTGGGATGAGAGAAGAGAAGAAGAGGGAGAAGAGGAGGAAGAAAGAGAAGGTGTGTATTACATGGAGGAATGAGAAGAAGTGATTGAGGAAGCGGATGAAGGAGAGTTACTTGTATTGAGGAGAGCTTTGAGTACCAAAAGAAGAGAGCATGAAGAACAAAGGGAGAACATCTTCCATACACGTTGCACCATTCAAAGCAAAGTGTGTTCCCTCATCATTGATGGTGGGAGTTGTGCAAATGTGGCTTCCGGGACTATGGTGGAGAAGCTTGGCCTTCAAGCTTCGGCTCATCCTCACCCCTACAACATTCAATGGCTAAATCAAGGTAAGGGGTTGCAAGTTAATTCAAGATGCTTGATTTCATTCTCAATTGGGAAGCACTATCATGATGAATTGTGGTGTGATATCATCCCCATGGATGCATGTCGCCTTTTGTTGGGGAGACCTTGGTTATTTGATCGGAAGGTCATACATGATGGCTATCTAAACACCTACACCTTCCACAAAGATGGGAAGAAGATCACCCTTACCCCATTAAGCCCTTCCCAACTCCACAAAAGTAAGCCCCAACCAAGCCATGACCATTCGGACATGCTTCTAGCCGTGAGTGAACCTCTCCTTAAGGCTTCTCACCATGAATTCAAGGCCTTTAAGGAGTGGATCCTAGCCACCCTTGAAGAATCCGAAACCTCCACACCATCACATCCCCTAGCCATTTCCCTCCTTGAACATTTTAGCCATGTCTTCCCCGAAGAAATACCCCCCGGCTTACCACCACAAAGAACCATCCAACACCACATAGACCTCATACCCGGTTCCATTCTCCCAAACAAATCGGCTTATCGGACAAACCCCAAAGAAACCATGGAAATCCAAAGGCAAGTTGATGAGCTTATGGATAAGGGGGTGATTAGAGAGAGCTTGAGCCCTTGTGCGGTTCCGGCCCTCCTTGTGCCAAAGAAAGATGGGAGCATGCGTATGTGCGTTGATAGTCGAGCAATCAACAAGATAACCATCAAGTATGGATATCCAATTCCCTGCCTTGAGGATATGCTTGATGAGTTATATGGTTCTAGTGTGTTCTCTAAGGTGGATTTGAGAAGTGGTTACTACCAAATCCGCATTAGAGAGGGAGATGAATGGAAGACGGCCTTCAAAACCAAAGGAGGCTTGTATAAGTGGCTAGTCATGCCATTCGGATTGTCAAATGCTCCAAGTACCTTCATGCGGCTTATGAACCAAGTGTTCCGGCCCTTCATTGGCAAATTCATTGTGGTGTATTTTGATGACATCCTCATCTATAGCAAGAATGAAGAAGAGCACCTTCAACATCTCACACAAGTCATGAAGGTTCTAGAGAAGGAGAAGCTCTATGGTAACCTCAAGAGGTGTGTATTTTTCACTCATGAGGTAACCTTCCTTGGTTACATTGTCACAAGTGAAGGCATCAAAGTTGATGAGAGTAAAGTGGGAGCAATTCGGTCTTGGCCAACCCCCAAGAGTATTCATGATGTGCGAAGTTTCCATGGGCTTGCCTCATTCTATAGGCGGTTCATTAGAAACTTTAGTACCATTATGGCCCTATGACCGAGGTTATCAAAGGCACATCATTCAAGTGGACTCCCAAGGCTCAAGAAGCCTTTGAAACCATCAAGTCCAAACTCACCCAAGCACCGGTTCTTGCCTTGCCATGCTTTGATAAAGTGTTTGAGGTAGAGTGTGATGCGTCGGGAGTTGGCATTGGAGGAGTCCTCACTCAAGAGGGGCGGCCCTTAGCCTTCTTTAGTGAGAAGCTTTGTGACTCAAGGAGGAAGTACTCCACTTATGATAAGGAGTTCTATGCAATAGTGAGGTGCCTTGAGCATTGGAATCATTACTTGGTGGCTAGTGAGTTCATCTTGCACTCCGATCATGAAGCCTTGAAATACATTCAAGGGCAACATAAACTTAACTCACGGCATGCCAAGTGGGTGGAGTTCCTCCAATCTTTCAACTTCACCATCAAGCATAAGTCCGGAAAGCTCAACCAAGGAGCCGATGCCTTGTCAAGGAGGCACTTATTGCTATTCCAACTTGATGCTTGCATTCTTGGGTTTGAGCATTTGAAGTCCCTCTATGAGAATGATGAAGATTTGGGAGAGCTCTACAAGGAGTGCCTTCGACATCCCAAAGGTGACTTCCCTGTCCAAGATGGATTTTTGTTCAAGGGATCGAGATTGTGTGTGCCTAAGTGTGGCACAAGAGAGTTACTCATACGTGAGGTCCATGGAGGATCTCTTGCCGGTCACTTTGGAGAAAACAAGACCCTTATGATGTTAAGGGAACATTATTATTGGCCAAGTATGAGTAAAGATGTCCAAGATGTGTTGAAGAGATGTGCAACTTGTCAAGTGGCCAAAAGCCACCTCCTACCCCACGGCTTATACACTCCCTTACCTACTCCCAATCATCCTTGGGAGGATGTGAGCATGGATTTTGTTCTTGGCCTTCCAAGAACACAAAGGGGGTAAAGATTTGATCTTTGTTGTTGTTGATCGTTTTTCTAAGATGGCCCATTTCATACCTTGTACCAAGACCAATGATGCCACCCACATTGCCGAATTATACTTCAAGGAAGTAATGAGGCTACATGGCATCCCTAGATCCATTGTTTCGGATAGGGATACCAAGTTCCTTAGCCATTTTTGGGTGACACTTTGGAAGAAGATGGGAACCAAGCTCAAGTATAGCACTTCATGCCACCCTCAAACGGATGGGCAAACCGAAGTCACCAACCGGACTTTGGGAACCCTCTTAAGAGTGCTAGTAAAATCCAACATCAAAGCTTGGGACTTAGCCTTGCCACAAGCCGAATTCGCCTTCAACAAGTCACCTAGCAAGGCCACGGGCTTATCTCCATTCAAGGTAGTCTATGGGATGGATCCCTTGAGTCCCCTTGATCTTGCTCCAAGAGAAATGAATGCGAAGCCTCACATGGAGGCTAGCAAGCGAGTCGAAGAGATCCAAAAGCTCCATGAAACCGTGAAGGCCAAAATTGAGAAGGCCAATGCCTCATACAAAGACCATGCCAACAAGCATAGAAAGAAGATGGTGCTTCACTGCGGTGATTTGGTATGGGTTCACTTAAGGAAGGAACGGTTTCCTTCTAAGAGGAAGAGCAAATTGATGCCAAGGGCCGATGGTCCTTTTGAAGTATTGGAACGCATCAATGATAATGCATACAAGATCAATTTGCCCGGTGAGTATGGAGTTTCGGCTACTTTCAACGTAGCCGACCTTAGCCCTTATGAGGAGGATGATAATCTTATCAATTTGAGGGCAAATTCTCTTCAACAAGGGGAGGATGATGGAGGTCCATCCCCTAACATGATCCATGGCCATCAAGGGAGCCCAAAAGGTCCAAACCTCATGTCCAAGATGCAAGAAATCAACCTAAGGGAACAAGGAAATTATTTCCTCAAAACTGGAATTTCAGGCGTGCACAAACCCGGTTTTGTGCACGTTATTTCCTAAACTTCCCAAGGCTAAAATGGGGTTGCAGGAAGCCTAAGTTTAAGTTCAAGATGTGCTCTTTCCATCAAGACCTCTTGCAAGTCATTTGGAGTTCATTTGATACCTCAAAACCTCAGGCAAAGTCAATCACTACATCCTGGCGCTGAACTGGGCAGGGCTGAAACAAGAGGTTGTTTGGTGGCCCATTTCTCCTCTATTTGGGTTGAAACTTTTATGGTTTGAAAGTACTTTAAAAATATTATCAAGTGACCATAAAAAACCTCAGCCAAATTACACTCATGAGGAGCTATTAACCACCAAAACAAGGAAGAAACACCCTTTTAACCGGGTAATGGGGCAGCCGGGTACAAGAGAGAAGAGTGAGGTGTTTTATTGCTCTAACCCATGCTTAGCCACTTGCAAGAGTCATCATGAAGGGTACTTAGCTGCCAAGAAGCTTCCATTCACCCCTAGGCCGACACATCATCCTCAAGATTAGCATTGAAGAGGTGTCAAGTGGAGGATGCATCTACCCTTTTTTGTTTTGATATGATCTATGTATTTTTGCCTAGTTTAGCTTATAGTGCAACCTAGGGCCTATGATTTGTACTTGGAACTTTTGTATTAATACCCCCACAAGCCCTTGGCCGGCCACTAAGCTTGTTTATTGAATGAAAGTTGAGCTTTGCTCCTTTGAATCCTCAAACTCTCTTCTAGCTTATCTCATCTTTTGGCCAAGTTGAGTGGTGATCTAGTAAGAGTCTTAACTTCCTTCTTGGTGGTGTTTCTGTATCCAAGAGGTTGTTAAGGGCCCTAACATCAAACCTTGGTGGTGTTTCTGTATCCAAGGTAGGTGTTAGTTCCGGTTCTATCCTTCCCAACTCAAGGTGAGTTTGTGAATTCAAAGTTGCCTTGTTGTTACCTCCCATTGCTTTCATCCCACCCTCGTTCCTATCCTCTTGGGTTTTCCTTGAGGATACATCATATTTGGTATCAGAGCTAAGGCTTCCCTAGGCCCAAGCTTGCTGCCCAGCACCCTTCCAAACACCCCAAACACATTCCCCCTCAAAAAACACCAAACCATGCTCCACGATAATGAGGTAAATTGGAGCCTATCTCCAAGATTTGATGAGCATGAACCCATCCCCATTCAACCTTCCCAAACCCCTAAACCACAAAAAGCCTTACAAAAGAACCTCTTACTCACCTCTCTTTTCCCAACCGAGTCTAACCTTAGCTCTTACCCTCCCCTTGCCCTCTTTTATCAACCCCATGCTCATACTGCTCCTCAAAAGATGCCTTATGACTTTTTCCCTCAAAGAACCCCACTACATAAAATTGACCTCTTGATGCACTTCTAAGACCTTGATATGAAGATCAAAGAAGGGATCTCAAGTAGAGAAGCAAATGGAAGAGAAAAGAGGAAGGGTTTGTAAGCATCAATTGAACAAGAAGATAAATTAAGCTTACTTGGATAAGATATCACCACCAAGTTCACTTAGAGCTCTCCTTAAGGATCAAGAGAGATAAGATATCACCACTCAATTGATCTTTAAGGACTCTTGAACACCACACTAGGGAGCTAGGCTAGTGATAAGCAAGAGTTGAGAGAGAAAGAAGGGAGTTTAAACTCAACCCAAATGTATTCATCCAAAAGTTCCTTACATGTTGAGGTTCTTCCCATATTTATAAGCCTTAACATTCAGCAAAAACCTATGAAAAACAAGGCCAAACAACCGGCCAAATGGAAAGAGGGAAGGGGGACCAAAAAGCAGCAAGTACAAAAGCAAAAGTAAAAAGCTGCCATTGCTTTTTCAGATCTGTAGCCCCAACTTCCAATGAGCATAACTTCCAAAATACTTGCCCAAATGTGATGGAACCCCACCTAGTAACGACCTTGACCATGAAATAACTAGTCCAAGTCGTCCAAAAACAAGGTCCCAAACCAAGAAGATGGCTCACCTTTGGCAAGGAATCGAAAACAGCACAAACGGGTTAACCGGTCAGCTTAAGCCCGGTTTTGTGCATCTGATTTCCTAAGCCATATGATGGCTTAAGGCCAATATTTTTGCATTTTTGGAATCCTCAGGATGTTAGCTTTCAAGTCCAGGCATTGGTTTCAAATCATGCCACAAAGAGGATGGAGTATCAATGACATTTTCCCAACCGGTCAGAATCGGTCCAGTTCTGCGCGGTTAAAAGTTTAGGTGTGATTACCCTACTTAAACTTTGTTTAACCCTAATTTCTTGATTGGGGGGGTTTTTACACACCTTGAACTTCCCCCCCCCACAAGTAAAACGTAGATCATATCCCTTTTTGCTTGGGTTAAACTTAGTCTGAAAACCGGGTGAAACAAACTGGCCCTAACCTGGTTGACGTCACAGCAGCACTTTACCTTCTCTAGAGGTTTTCCTTCTCTTCAGCTGAATGGGCACTCTCTTCTAGGTTGGCACACGTCCAAGGCAACCTAGGGAAGGCCACAACCAATGAAAAAAGGGCTGCAAGAAGAATTGTCTTTTGATTCTCATTGGAAGACAAGGAAGGTGCTATCTTGCTTCCTATTGGCCAGCCGCAAAGGGGAGGTCACTTTTCGGCTGGGCACATGCCTTCCTTGCTGCATTTGAAGCTGAATGAGATTAAGGACAAGTTAATAATGTAGTAATCTTCATTTGTCTTACTTTCCTTGATGCTTTAAGTGTATTTTGATTAGCATTAAGTATGTTTGTAACCGATTAACTCTAACCGTGGGAATTAGAGTTAATTAACACCTTTCCTCCCTAGGAGGGTAAGGTGAGGTGTCTTCTAACTTGCTTGCCGAGTAGGAAAGGTTGTAAGGCAAGCAACAAAAGGGAAGGCACGGCCATAATGAAGGGCACTTCAGATTTTGTTCAATGAAAACCGTAGAGAGCTTTTAAAGCTTCCTCACCAAATCCTTGCTTGCTTATCTTAGTTTAGGCCAAACTAAGTGGTGTTCAAGTGAGTCTTAACCTTGATTAAGTGGTGATTCTGTATCTTAATCAAGATTAAGGGCCCTAGACTCAAAGGTTGGTGGTGATTACTGTATCCAATCCAAGAGTTTAGCTTATTTCTCTCCTTTGCTTCCTACCGGGTCATTAGCAAGATTGTTTGCTTAATTTTCCAAGGTATTCATCTCCCCCTACCGTGTTCTTCATTCCCCTTCCTTATTCCACTCTTTCTACTACCATTCACCCCCATTTCCTTCAAGTCTACCTCACCAAAAAGCCAGAAAATCAGTTAGAATTGAAGAGCACTCAAACCGGGCAAAACTAGCCTATCCTAGTTATTTCAGGCAGTGATTCAGCACGGTGTACCCGTGCCCACTAGCACGCCCGTGCCACTTCAGCCCGTGAACTACATTGAGTTTTGAGTCTTCTTTGGTGTAAGGTTAGTGAGTGTGTTCATTCCCATTGACCTTTACATCATATTTGGTATCAGAGCTGAGTTTCATCTTTGGCCTGGTATTGAATCCACGCATCCAAACTCCCTTCTTTTCCATTTCTCAAACACGAACATGAGTACTAGTATGAGCATGGAAGAAAAGCTTGATGCCATTTTGAAGAATAATCATGAGATTACTTCTTCTAATCAAGAACTCAAGGCACAGAACGAGTACCTACGCAAGCAATTGGGTACTTTTCTCAAGCAAAAGCAAAAGCTCAATGAAGAACCATCCTATTTTGCTTCACAACGCCGAGAGCAAGTGCTTAGTTGATGTATATGTGGGTGGTAAGTGAACCAAATCAAACTCAAACAAATTCCAAACAAGAATCAAACCAAAGAAAAGTGAATATGGAAGATAGATTGAGATGGATCGATGAATAATAACAAAAAAGAACAAAGGATAAATAAGACCTTGCACTTGAGATAATCCTTCGCGGAGCCATTCAAGGACTTGATCTTGGGCAAATCCTCTCGTCTTCACCAAGGAATCACTCCAATTGGAAAAGAAAAGAGAACCTAGAACACCACTTGAACTTGCCAAAATTCAAGATATAGAACTAGGGATTTTTTTTTGGGACACAAATGAGAATCACTCTCAAGGTGTTTGTATTACTCTTGGAAAAGCTTACAACTCTGAATGATGAAATGCAACTACACAACCCACCTATTTATAGGCTAAACAAAGACAATCAAAAGACTTAAAAACTCCTAGCAATAGGAAAATGGAAAAGACTCAACATAAAGGGGTGGGAGAGGTTACAAAGAATATTCTAGGCTTCCAATCAGCTGAAGACATCCATCTAGAACACTCCAAGTCGTGCATGATGTCATCCACATGATGTCATGTAACCAAAGTCTCTTCATTTGACCAGCATTTAATCCTTGCAGCAGCCTCCACTTCAACAGAGCATAACTCTCAGAACACATGTCCAAATCAGGTGATTCGGGGCTTGTTGGAAAGCCCTGGAAATCTAGTTTCCAGAATGGGCTCATTTGCTCAATTTGGATAAGTAGATCAAAAGTTATGGTCAGAGCATTACACCTATATCAGAACTGAACTGGAGCAGGACAACTTCCCTTTGAGTACTATTTTGCCCAATCAAATGACGTCCAAATTAAATAAAATTAGGCTTATTTTAAAGCTGACATCTTAGTCTTCAAAACCATGTGGCTCCTCAAGTTGTGGATCGACTTGAGCTAGTCCAAAAATGAGCACCAAAAAAATTACCTTCCGACGGGATGAATCGGGCACCAATTCTTCCGGAAGGAATATGAGTCTTATCCAGATTTTCGCCACTTGCTTGACTTCTTCATGGTGTCTAAAGTCCTTGAACTCACATAATAAGAGAAAATATGAGAGTTCCCATGCACGCTCTTGTTTGACACCTTTCTTCTTGGAAGTTGACCTTAAATAAAAATGATGCATATGGGAATATGCATCATTAGTCACAACCTTGAATCCTCAAGTGATGAAGAGTCATTCAGAAGACCACGACAAGAGCCAAGAGGACAAGGTAACTCTAATGATTTTAGAGTTAAGATTCCAGAATATGAAGGCAAGCTTGATCCAGAAGACTTCTTGGACTGGTTGAACACTGTGGAGAGGGTATTCGAATACAAGGACGTTCCAGAAGAAAAGAAAGTCAAGTTGGTGGCATTAAGACTACGTAAGTATGCTTCCTTATGGTGGACCAACTTGTGTGCTAAAAGAGTTAGGGAACGTAAGACTAAAATCAGAACTTGGGAGAAAATGAAAACCAAGTTGAAGGCTAGATTCTTACCCCCCACGTATGTTCAAGATTGTTATTCACAACTTCATAATCTGAATCAAGGTAATCTTAGTGTTGAAGAATACACTAGGAAATTTGAGAAGCTTGTGATTAAATGTGATTTGCAAGAACCAGAAGAGCAAACGATTGTAAGGTACTTGGGAGGACTTGATCCTAAGTACTCTAATGTTGTGGAATTACAAGCTTATACTACATTTGATGAGGTTTGCGTGCTTGCTCACAAGGTTGAGCAACAAAAGAAAGCTAAGCAAACGTTTAAGCCTCCACATCAAAAGCCTCCAATCCGGAACGAACCTTTTAACAAGGGGAGTTCCCAACCAGTTTCTAAGCCACAAAATCCTTTTCCTTTCAATCCACAAAGAACCCAAGCACCACAAAAGGCCCCAGCACCCCCAATTCGACCCAACCCCAATCCTATGAGCACTAGAAGGTGTTTCAAGTGCCAAGGACTAGGCCACATCGCTTCGGAGTGCCCAAACCGCAAGGTGATCACTTTGGCTGAATGGAAGGCCGTGGATGATCAAGAAAAGGAAGCTGAAAATGAAGGTGAAACTGAAGAAGAGCATGAAGAGAGTCAAGAAGAAGTTGAGGAGGAAGCTGATGAAGGAGAAATGTTAGTTTTGAGGAGAGTCTTGAACGGCCAAAAGAGCACCAAGGATGAACAAAGAGAAAACATATTCCACACTAGGTGCACGGTTCAAGGCAAGGTCTGTTCATTGATTATTGATGGTGGGAGCTGTGCAAACGTGGTGTCCCTTACCATGATTGAAAAGCTAGGTTTGCAAGCTACGGCCCATCCCCATCCATACAACATACAATGGTTGAATCAAAGCAAAGGACTTCAAGTCAATTCAAGGTGTCTCATTTCATTATCCATTGGTAAGAACTATCAAGACCAACTTTGGTGTGATGTTATACCTATGGATGCATGCCATGTATTGTTGGGAAGACCTTGGTTGTATGACCGAAGGGTGACCCATGATGGTTTCATGAATACATACTCCTTGTCTAAGGGAGGCAAGAAGATTACTTTAAAACCATTATCACCATCCGAAATTCTCAAAAGCAAACCCACAAAAGGCCATGAACATTCTGGTTGTTTACTTACCATTAGTGAAGCTCTTTTAAAGGCTTCAAATCATGAATTCAAGGCTTTTAAGGAGTGGATCCTAACCATACAAGAAGAACCAGAATCCCCATTACCAACCCATCCATTTGCCAAATCACTCATCCAAACATTCTGTCACTTGTTTCCAGAAGAGATCCCCTCGGGTTTACCCCCTAAACGGGATATCCAACACCATATTGACCTCATTCCTGGTTCAGTTCTTCCAAACAAACCAGCTTACAGAATGAACCCAAAGGAAACCATGGAGATTCAACGGCAAGTAGAGGAATTGATGTCAAAAGGACTTGTGCGTGAGTCGTTAAGTCCCTGTGCCGTGCCTGCTTTGTTGGTGCCTAAGAAAGACGGCAGCCAACGCATGTGTGTCGACAGCAGAGCCATTAACAAAATCACAATCAAGTATAGGTATCCTATACCTAGGCTTGAAGATATGTTGGATGAACTACATGGCTCTAAAGTCTTCTCTAAGATTGATCTTCGAAGTGGTTACTACCAGATCAGAATAAGAGAGGGAGATGAATGGAAGACTGCATTCAAGACTAAAGGAGGTTTATATGAGTGGCTACTTATGCCATTCGGTCTTTCCAACGCTCCTAGTACGTTCATGAGGTTGATGAATCAAGTATTCAAACCCTATATTGGCAAGTTCGTGGTGGTTTACTTTGATGACATTCTTATTTATTCCAAGGGCGAGCAAGAGCATCAACATCATCTCAGTCAGATTATGCATATCCTTGAGCGTGAGCAGCTATATGGTAACCTTAAAAAATGTACCTTTTTCACTCATGAGGTTACATTCTTAGGTTACATTGTTTCTAGTGAAGGCATTAAGGTTAATGAGGGAAAGATCGAGGCTATCCGCACTTGGCCTCAACCACAAAGCATACATGATGTTAGAAGTTTTCATGGTTTGGTTTCGTTCTACAGAAGGTTCATTCGAAACTTCAGCACCATCATGTCCCCTATGACCGAAGTGCTTAAGGGTTCATCATTCCAATGGAATCCTAAGGCACAAACCGCCTTTGAAGAAGTTAAGAAGAAACTTACTCAAGCACCTGTTCTAGCATTGCCGTGCTTTGAGAAGATTTTTGAGATTGAATGTGATGCATCAGGAGTAGGAATTGGTGGAGTTTTAATTCAAGAAGGCAAGCCCTTGGCCTTCTTCAGTGAAAAACTATGCGACTCAAGAAGAAAGTACTCCACATATGACAAAGAATTCTATGCTATCATTCGGTGCCTAGAGCATTGGAGTCATTACTTAGTGGCTAGTGAGTTCATACTTCATTCAGATCACGAAGCATTGAAGTATATTCAAGGCCAGCACAAACTGAACTCACGTCATGCTAAGTGGGTTGAATTCCTACAATCTTTCCACTTCACTATCAAGCACAAATCAGGAAACTTGAATCAAGGCGCAGATGCATTATCAAGGAGACATCTCCTTATGTTTCAGTTAGACGCCCTTATTCTGGGTTTCGAGCATCTTAAGAGTCTATATGCTGAAGATGAAGACCTTGGGCCTCTCTATGCTGCTTGTTTGAACCATCCAAAGGGAGATTTCCTGATTCAAGAAGGTTATTTATTCAAGGGAGTGCGGTTGTGCATCCCAAAGTGTAGCACTCGTGAGCTTCTGATCAGAGAAGTTCATGGAGGTTCCTTGGCAGTTTTGGAGAATCAAAGACCTTAACCATGTTAAGGGAACATTACTACTGGCCAGGGATGGAGAAGGATGTTCAGGACATCCTTAGGAGGTGTGGAACGTGCATACACCCCATTACCCGTATCGACTCTACCATGGGTGGACGTGAGTATGGACTTCATTTTGGGTCTACCTAAGACTCAAAGGGGAAAGGATTCAATCTTCGCGGTGGTAGACAGATTTTCGAAGATGGCACATTTCATTCCCTGCTGCAAAACCAATGATGCTACACACATTGCCGAGCTCTATTTTAAAGAGGTAACAAGGTTGCATGGTATTCCTAAGACCATTGTTTCAGATAGGGATACGAAGTTCCTCAGTCATTTCTGGATTACCCTATGGAAAAGGCTTGGTACTAAATTGTTGTTTAGTACTACCTATCATCCCCAGACTGATGGCCAAACGGAAGTGACTAATCGGACCCTAGGAACTCTCCTAAGGGCTTTGATTAAAACAAATGCTAAGGCCTGGGATTTACTATTACCACATGCTGAGTTTGCATACAACAAGGCGCCTAGTAGAGCTACTGGTCTTTCACCATTCAAAGTGGTATATGGAATTGATCCATTGAGTCCAAATGACCAAACCCCACGGCCCCAAGACCAAAAGCCCCATGTTGATGCAACACAAAGAGTAAAAGAGATTCAAAAGCTCCATGAGTTGGTGAAGGCACGAATTGAGAAGACTAATGCAGCCTATGAAGCACACGCCAACAAGCATAGGAGAAAGATTGTCTTTCAACCAGGAGACCTGGTATGGATCCACTTGAGAAAGGAACGTTTTCCGTCCAAGAGGAAAAATAAACTCATGCCACGATCTGAAGGTCCATTTGAGGTCTTAGAGAAGATCAACGACAATGCTTATAAGATTGATCTCCCTGGTGACTATGAGGTTTCAGCCACTTTTAATGTAGCTGATTTGAGCCCCTTCCATCCGGACATTTCCCCACCAGATTTGAGGGTCAAATCTCTTCAACAAGGGGAGGATGATGGAACCCCACCTAGTAACGACCTTGACCATGAAATAACTAGTCCAAGTCGTCCAAAAACAAGGTCCCAAACCAAGAAGATGGCTCACCTTTGGCAAGGAATCGAAAACAGCACAAACGGTTAACCGGTCAGCTTAAGCCCGATTTTGTGCATCTGATTTCCTAAGCCTTATGATGGCTTAAGGCCAATATTTTTGCATTTTTGGAATCCTCAGGATGTTAGCTTTCAAGTCCAGGCATTGGTTTCAAATCATGCCACGAAGAGGATGGAGTATCAATGATATTTTCCCAACCGGTCAGAATCGGTCCAGTTCTGCGCGGTTAAAAGTTTAGGTGTGATTACCCTACTTAAACTTTGTTTAACCCTAATTTCTTGATGGGAGGTTTTTACACACCTTGAACTTTAACCCCACGAGTAAAACCCAGATCATATCCCTTTTTGCTTGGGTTAAACTTAGTCTGAAAACCGGGTGAAACAAACTGGCCCTAACCCGATTGACGTCACAGCAGTACTTTACCTTCTCTAGAGGTTTAACTTCTCTTCAGCTGAATGGGCACTCTCTTCTATGTTGGCACACGTCCAAGGCAACCTAGGGAAGGTCACAACCAATGAAAAAAGGGCTGCAAGAAGAATTGTCTCTTGATTCTCATTGGAAGACAAGGAAGGTGCTATCTTGCTTCCTATTGGCCAGCCGCAAAGGGGAGGTCACTTTTCGGCTGGGCACATGCCTTCCTTGCTGCATTTGAAGCTGAATGAGATTAAGGACAAGTTAATTATGTAGTAATCTTCATTTGTCTTGCTTTCCTTGATGCTTTAAGTGTATTTTGATTAGCATTAAGTATGTTTGCAACCGATTAACTCTAACCGTGGCAATTAGAGTTAATTAACACCTGTCCTCCCTAGGAGAGTAAGGTGAGGTGTCTTCTAACTTGCTTGCTGAGTAGGAAAGGTTGTAAGGCAAGCAACAAAAGGGAAGGCACGGCCATAATGAAGGGCACTTCAGATTTTGTTCAATAAAAACCGTAGAGAGCTTTTAAAGCGTCCTCACCAAATCCTTGCTTGCTTATCTTAGTTTAGGCCAAACTAAGTGGTGTTCAAGTGAGTCTTAACCTTGATTAAGTGGTGATTCTGTATCTTAATCAAGATTAAGGGCGCTAGACTCAAAGGTTGGTGGTGATTACTATATCCAATCCAAGAGTTTAGCTTATTTCTCTCCTTTGCTTCCTACCGGGTCATTAGCAAGATTGTTTGCTTAATTTTCCAAGGTATTCATCTCCCCCTACCGTGTTCTTCATTCCCCTTCCTTATTCCACTCTTTCTACTACCATTCACCCCCATTTCCTTCAAGTCTATGATGTAAGTCTCAAGGGTAGGAACAACCCAAGCTAACTTACAACAAGAACACAACGAAAACAAGTGGGAAACTCACGAACCAGGGGTGGCACGGTCGTGCTTCAAGGCACGGGGGCACCGTGCCAACTTGCTGCCTAAGCACGCCTAGTTTGTGATTTTCACGGTTTTTGAGATGGCTTTTGTGTTTGGGCTCAAAACTGAATCAAAGTAAGAATTCTTGGCCTTGATTAAGCTTGAAATGAATATGAAAAGAAAAAAAAGAAGAGAGGAATGAAGTTCACTGATTAGAACATGAAAAAAGGAGAGCTTTGGTTTAAGGAACCCAAAGCTAACTTCATGAACCTTAAGTGAATTCAATGGAATCTGGATAGTTCTAAGCCTTGTGATTAGATAAGATACACCACTAATCACTTAGCTTTGGGCCCTTAATCTTGGATTAGGATAAGATACACCACCTAACCAAAGATCAACACTCACTTGGTCACCACCTTAATCGGCCATAATTAAGGATAAGCAAGTTAAGTGTTTAAGAAATCACAAGACACAAAGTCTTTGCTCTCAACTTTAATACTCAAAACTTATATTACTCAATGAACAACTAAGGCCCTTATATAGCCTTCAAAATACACTAAAAGAGCTTTCATTCTAAGCTAGGAAAGGCATTTAAGCTTGCTAATCACTACCTAGCACACGGTTTAATCTGATACAAACCAAAGCTGAAAGTTTATATTACAAAGCACTTAATTTATCTTCCTAAGCCTTTTCCTTTGCATTAAGTAATGTAGATGACTCAATTTCCCAGCTAGGGAGGCAAGAGTGCACGGCTAGCCACCTCAAAAAGACTGAAAATTGCATGTGTGCCATGTCATGCTTGAGTGGTCGAATGAGAGCTTGCAAAATGGTGGCGTTTCACTAGCTCCACGTGTCTCTTTCTCAAGTAGCTGAGTGGTGCTTAATCAAGCAGCTCAAAATGACCTGCTTGGCAACCTTCCACCTTAAGCAAACCCCTTGAAGGAGGAAAACCACCAGGCTAAGCAACCGGGTGTCAAGCAGCCGGTTTCTACCTCCAGTTGCAACGCATGTTTGACACCTCAAATGATGACTAATTGCTACGTTTCTTACATGGTTGGAAACCTCAAGATGTCTATATTACCCTCCTTTTTGAATCATAGCAATTGGACGTCATTTGCCCCTTGAATCAGCCTTATTTCCCAAACCGTGCAGATTGGACTCCAAAACAGCACAGGTTTACTAATTAGCTTAGTTCACTAACCAATTGAACTCCAAATCTGGTAATTCCAATTGGAAATGAAAGCTAAGATCTTGGGGACCCAAAATATGTAAAAATTCAAGACTTAAGCTAAACTATATCATAAGAAATAAAAAGAACAAAACCGGGTTCATCCTGGCCCTGCTGGGCAGTTTTGACACCTTGGGTTTAATTGCTGATTTGAACGACCAAATGAAGTCCAAATTGGATGAAACTTGATTTGTTGGAAAGCTAACATCTTGATCTTCAAATCCATCAAAAAATATTAGACGTAAACCCTTAGTATGTTTGAGAAATTAAGCACAAAAAAACGGGTTAGCTGCTGGATTTAACCCTTGCCCTGCAGTTTCAATGTTTAATCAAAACTTGGATGATTTATTCATCCTTAAACCAGCATAATAAGATTACCTAATTTGATTTGATTCTTTTTTAACAAAAGGGATGGAGGGATTTCCATCATACTCCCCTTGTTAAAAATGATTTGCCCTCAAATCATAGTAGGTAATAAACTCCTCTTTTTGCTTCAATTCTGGTTGAAATAAAATCAACCATGAAAACAAGTCTCTTTTGAACTTAGAGACTTTCTTCTTTACCTTCCCCTTGTTGATTGGAATGGTGGACGGAGGGGGCTCCTTGAACATGATTGGAACCACTTTCTCACATGCTCTTAATTCAGGATTAGGAACTGTAAGGAATGATTCTGAATTGAATTGACAGAAGGTTTGTTTGAGGGTTTTGGGTGTGGGTGGAGTGGGGGAAAAGGTTGATGGTTCACCAAAAGTCATGAAAAGAATATTTCGATTCTCTTTGTATTTTGGTGGGTGGTAAGTGTCTAAGGTGAGCATTTCACCTTCATCCGCCTCAATCACTATCTCCTCGAGATCATCTTCTTAATCCTCTTTCTTTTCCTCTTCTATTTCGACCTCCTCAGTTGCCTTCCATTCAGCCAAGGTAACATACCTTCGGTTTGTACAATCTGATGCTAAGTGACCAAAGCCTTGGCACTTAAATCACCTTGGGATGTTTTTAGGAAGGGGTTTTGGTGTGAGTTGTGGGGGTAGGCCCTTTGGTGGAGTTTGGTTTTTTTGTGGAGAAGGGGAAAGGAATGCCGTGGGTTAAGGGACATAAGATGAACTCCCCTTGTTTAAGGTTTGTTCATATGGTGAGGGATTTGGATTTTCATGCCGTGAGGGCGGTTTGCTCTTCTTTTGCTGCTCAACCTTGTGAGCTAGCACACATACTTCATCAAAAGAAGTGTAAGCTTGCAAATCAACAACATTAGCATACCTAGGATCAACAACCAGCATATCTCATCACATTTTCCTTGAGTTTTCCTTGATTGTATCCTCCCTCGGCTTGTAAGCTTTCACTCTTAATTTGAGTTTTAGCTTGAACCATCGGCAGGTCCATCATATTTGGTATCAGAGCAAGTTCAGAACTTGGCCTGAAACCCACGCCATCCACACGCCCAAAGCTCATCAAAACACAAATCCAAATTCATTCCCTCAAAACACCCACTTTCGCAATGAGAATTGGGAAAGATATGTCCCTTAGAAAAATCCTCAAACTACAAAAACAGCTTGAAGCATTTAACCTCAGAACACAAGAAATAAACTCGGAAATGCAACAGCAAGAAAGAGAACTTGATCTACTCGCCCTCTGGTTTGAAGAAAGAAGAAAATCCAATCAGCCCTTTGTTTCACCAGAGACAGATCAAAGTCACAAAGTTAATGAGGTTACCATCAACTTACCTCCCAAGTTTGATGAACATGAAGATGAACAAGAGGAAATCAAGGAGGAAGAAAAGGAGGATCGAGAAGAGAAAGATGGGAATACATTTGAAGAGAAAAAGCTTGAGGCGGAAGAAGGGGAAATACTCACCTTAGTCACCCACCATCCACCAAAAGACAAGAACCATCATAACCATCTTTTCATTCCTTTTGGTGAACCATCAAAACTTTCACCCACTCCCCCCCCACCCAAAGCACTCAAACAAACCTTCTGTCAAAAGCATTCAAGGCCAGTACTTACAACTCCTAATCTTGAATTAAGAGTAAGTGCGGAAGTGGTTCATGACATGCTTAAAGAGTCCCCCATATACAACATCCAAATCAGCAAGGGACATGAAGAGAAGAGAGCCTCCAAGATCAAAGGCAAGTTATTCGAATGGTTGATTCTGTTTCAGCCATACAATAAATCAAGAAGAGGAGGTAATTACCTAAGTTGATTTGAGGACAAATCTTTTTAACAAGGGGAGGATGATGGAGATCCCTCCATGCCCTTTGATTTAAAAAATCAAATCAAGCTAGGTAATTTTATTATGGTGATTAAAAGATGAATGATTCATCCTAGTTTTGTTTAAGGACCTAAAACAGCAGGTCAGGTTTGTTTTCACAGCAAACCCGGTTTTCGAGAGGTTAATTACATCAAACCCTTTAAGGTTTAAGTCCAATATTTTGCTTTGGAATTAAAGCTTAAGAAGTCAGCTTCGCAACAAAAAAAGTTTCATCCCATTTGGACTTCATTTGCCCTCTCAAATTAGCTAATAAACCCAAGATATACAAACTGTCCAGCAGGGTCAGAAAGTATCCGGTTTTGTTCTTTTCATTTCTTAAGCTATATTTTGGTATAAGTCTTGTATTTTTACATATTTTGGGTCCCCAAGATGTTAGCTATGTGTTCCAAGTGATAAAAGCAAGTTAAGTCAAGTGGAAGATGAAGAACCAGGTCAATCTTCCAAACCGTGCAGACTGAGACTCAGTTCAGACCGGCCTAGCCATTGAGATATTTTGATCAGGAAAATGAACTCCAAATGGAGTAATTCCACTTGGAGCTGTTAGAGGACTTCTTAAGCTTTCCAACCATGTGTGGCAAGACAAGTTATGACCACGTTTGCCCTGGGAAACGTGGCCTGCAATCAGACCCTGCATTCTGCCAGCACAACCCGGTTTAAGCATGAGGTGCTTTTCCTTCTCAAGTGGGTTTTCCCAGCTGCTTGGTTGCTTGCCTACATCACACCACGTCCAAGGCTTGCTAGAAACACAATAATTTGCTGCTGAGAAGGCTTTCAAACGTGTGAACCAATGAGAAAACAAAGGAGAAAACAACACCATGCAATCTGATTGGTGAGCCGAAAAGGGGAAGGCACTTTACGGCTGTCCAATAGGAATTCAGCAAGCAAATCAGCATGTTTAAGCTTTGTTTATGAGTAGATTAATGTATAATAAGCATTAATAATGTTTTACTTCATGTTTAGCATGTATTAGACTAGTTTAAACAAGCTTGTATTTTAGATTAGCACAAATCAGCTTGTTTAGCTCTTAATACCTTTCCTCCTTAGGAGGGAAAGGTGAGGTGGGTGCTTGTGTGGCTGCTAGCTTGCTTATTTAAAGGCACACGGCCCCCCCTTTAACATATATCAGATTTGAGTTAAAAACCTCTTTGAGAGCTTTGTGCTTTCATGCCTTAGTGCAACCAAATTCCAACTTGCTTATCCTTAATCTAGTCAATTAAGGTGGTGATGCATATTTCCATATGCATCATTTTTATTCAACTCCAATTTCAAAGAAGAAAAGGGTCAAAGAAGATCATGCATGGAAATGTGCCTATTTGGTCTTCTTAGGTGAGTTCAAAGACTCGCGACACTATGGAGAGGTCAAAAAGAGGTTAAACTTTGCTAGAAATTTGGTGCCGAATTCATCCCTGCGGAACCCGATTTTTGTGACCATTTTTGGACAAGCTCAAGTGGACCCACAACTTGAGGGCCCATGTGCTTTTGAAGCCTAAGATGTCAGCTTTAAAATAAGCCCAATTTTATTTAATTTGGACATCATTTGATTGGGCAAAATATCACTCAAAGATACGTTGTGCTGATCCAGTCCAGTCTGAGATAGGTGCATTTTTTGGGCCATAACTTTCAAACCGCTTATCCAAATTGAGCAAATGAGCCCATTCTGGAAAATAGACGTCCAGGGCTTTCTAACAAGCCCAAGAACGCGTGATTTGGCCGCGTATTCTGGAAGTTATGCTCTGTTGAAGTTGAGGCAGTTGCAAGGATTAATGCTGGGAATATTAAGAGTCTTAGGTTACATATATTTGTGTGGCTGATATTGTGCACGTTTTAGATGCTTCTAGATTGATGTAATCAGCTGCAAAAATCCTAGAATATTCCTTGTAACCTCCCCACCCCTTTTATGATGAGTCTTTTCATTTTTCTTAGACTTTTCATTAGCTAGTTTTAATTGTTAGGAGTTATTTGAGTTCTTTGATTGTCTTTTGCTGAGTCTATAAAAGGGGGAGGATTTGGGGGAGGGTGAGCTAAATCCATTCAGCATTGTAATCACGATTTCCAAAGTAAATACAAGACACCTTTGAGAGTGATTCTCATTTGTGTCTCAAAAATTCCTAGTTCTAAATCTTGAATTTGGCTAATTCAAGTGGTGTTCTAGGTTCTCTATCTTTTCCAATTGGAGTGATTCCTTGGTAAGACAAGAGAATTAGCCCAAGATCAAGTCATTGAGTGGCTCCGTGAAGGATTATCTCAATTACAAGATCTTGTTCTATGCCTTTTTCTTGTGTAGTGAAGTTCTTCATCCATCTCATCCATCTTTCATTTCTCTTTCCAATTTGGCTTATTTGAGTTGGAGTTTGATTTGGTTCACTTACCACCCACATATACATCAATTGGTATCAGAGCCAAGGTTTTTAAGTGACCCACATCATACCCAAACACATCCCAAAAGGCCAAAATACAAAAAAAAAAAAAAAAGAGGCACAAACCGGCAATTCGAAGTCTTGAAGACCAGAGAAGCAGCACTGTGCCCCCGTGCCACAACACACGACCGTGCCATATTCTTTTTCCAGGAATCTTCAAGTCGAGACGGAGCACGGTGCCCCCGTGCCGCCAAGCACGACCGTACCACTCTACTTTTCTGCATTTTCTTCAGCCGAAGCATAGCACGGCCTGACCGTGCCCCCTTGCACGACCGTGCCACCTTTGCCACAGCCAACTTACGTTTCAAATCAATCCACGAAGAACCCTAGACCTCATCCTTCATGCCGTCTTCAAAGAACTTGGAGAAAGAACTAGCTCTTATTGATATTTGATATGCTTGCTTTGCAATTCCAAAATTTCATGGCGAAAAGGAAGAGTTCGCAGGTTGGTTATCTAAGGTGGAACGAGTTTTTGCTTGTTGTATCCTTAGTGACCAAGAGAAGTTCAAAGTGGTTATTTCAAGATTGAGAGGATGTGCACTTCAGTGGTGGAATAAATACAAGTTTGAGCGAAAAAAGAAAGGAAAAGAAAAGGTGAGAACTTGGAAAAAATTGAGTAGTAAGTTGAAGGGTTCCTTTTACCCATCCACTTACATGCCCATGGAAGAAAGTATCTCCGTTAAGCTCACGGGTTCATTCCCTTCCCCCCCACAAAAAGAACCAACCCCACAAATGATCTTTCCCCCACAACCTAGGAGGTGTCTCAAGTGCCAAGGGCTTGGACACTTATCCACGGATTGCCCAAATAACGAGGTCATTACCTTGGAAGAAAGGAAAGCCGTGGAAGAAGAGAACGATCAGGAGGAAAGCCTTGAAGGAGAAATTGAACTCAAGGTTGAAAAAGAAGAAATACTTCACTTAGAGAAGGTTTCTCAAAAGCCAAACGAAATTGAAGAAGAGCATGCAAATATTCATTTCAATCCAAAGGAGCAAGACCATATCCTATCCTTTCCCCACAAAATCACATTAACCCCCATTCAACCTTCCCAAATCCTCAAACCACATAAAGCCTCACAAAATGATCTATTACTCACCTCTCTTTCCCCAACCGAATCTCACCTTAGTTTTCACCCTTCCCACACCCACTTTTATCAAACCTCTGTGCATATTGCTTTTCAAGTGCTGCCTTTTGACCTTATTCCATCTCCCAAACCCAAAGACAGTCCTCACTTGGATGTCTTTCTCATCCCCCTCCTCTATGCCACCCTACAAATGATGCCCTTTGGCCACTTCCTACAAAAGCTCCCATATTGTAAGCGCGACCCCTTTCTTGAGAGGCTTGCCAACCCTTTGAGTTTGAGGACAAACTCAAAACAACCCGGGAGTATGATGCATATTTCCATATGCATCATTTTTATTCAACTCCAATTTCAAAGAAGAAAAGGGTCAATAGAAGATCATGCATGGAAATGTGCCTATTTGGTCTTCTTAAGTGAGTTCAAAGACTCGCGACACTATGGAGAGGTTAAAAAGAGGTTAAACTTTGCTAGAAATTTGGTGCCGAATTCATCCCTGCGGAACCCGATTTTTGTGACCATTTTTGGACAAGCTCAAGTGGACCCACAACTTGAGGGCCCATGTGCTTTTGAAGCTTAAGATGTCAGCTTTAAAATAAGCCCAATTTTATTTAATTTGGACATCATTTGATTGGGCAAAATATCACTCAAAGATACGTTATGCTGATCCAGTCCAGTCTGAGATAGGTGCATTGTTTGGGCCATAACTTTCAAACCGCTTATCCAAATTGAGCAAATGAGCCCATTCTGGAAAATAGACTTCCAGGGCTTTCTAACAAGCCCAAGAACGCGTGATTTGGCCGAGTATTCTGGAAGTTATGCTCTGTTGAAGTTGAGGCAGTTGCAAGGATTAATGCTGGGAATATGAAGAGTCTTAGGTTACATATATTTGTGTGGCTGATATTGTGCACGTTTTAGATGCTTCTAGATTGATGTAATCAGCTGCAAAAATCCTAGAATATTCCTTGTAACCTCCCCCACCCCCTTTTATGATGTGTCTTTTCATTTTTCTTAGACTTTTCATTAGCTAGTTTTAATTGTTAGGAGTTATTTGAGTCTTTTGATTGTCTTTTGCTGAGTCTATAAAAGGGGAGGGGCATGTGAAGCTAATCATTCAGCATTGTAAGAGATTTCCAAAGTAATACAAGCACCTTTGAGAGTGATTCTCATTTGTGTCTCAAAAATTCCTAGTTCTATATCTTGAATTTGGCTAATTCAAGTGGTGTTCTAGGTTCTCTATCTTTCCCAATTGGAGTGATTCCTTGGTAAGACAAGAGAATTAGCCCAAGATCAAGTCATTGAGTGGCTCCGTGAAGGATTATCTCAATTACAAGATCTTGTTCTATCCCTTTTTCTTGTGTAGTGAAGTTCTTCATCCATCTCATCCATCTTTCATTTCTCTTTCCAATTTGGCTTATTTGAGTTGGAGTTTGATTTGGTTCACTTACCCCCCCACATCTACATCAGGTGGTGATCAAGTAGGTTTTAATCTTGAATTAAGTGGTGTTTCTGTATCTTAATCCAAGGTTAAAGACTCTAAACTTAAGTTTGGTGGTGATATCTGTATCCAAACATTGAGTTTAGCCTATCCTATCCTAGTTTCAGCTACACAAATTCTAAGTGAAGTTATTAGCTTGAATGTTCAACTTGATTTCTTTCACTTAGTGTATTCTTCATATCCCCTCATCTATCCACTCCATTTACTTCCATTTATATCCATTTCCACGGTTCCTACCTCTCCAAAAGACTTGTATTCAAACCAAACTTCAAAAGCATTCAAACCGTGCAAAGTGGGAAATCCTAGTCTTTGTGGGCAGAAAAGTGGCACGGCCACCCCATGCCACCAAGCACGACCGTGCCTCCCCATGCCGTGTTGCTTTCACTTGTTTGCTTCATGTTCTTGGTGAATCATAGCTTGGTTTCATCCTTTCCTTGATATATCCATCACAACCAGCATATCTCATCACATTTTCCTTGAGTTTTCCTTGATTGTATCCTCCCTTGGCTTGTAAGCTTTCACTCTTAATTTGAGTTTTAGCTTAAACCATCGGCAGGTACATCATATTTGGTATCAAGCTTGCCTTCAAATTCTGGAATTTCAACCTTGAAATCATTTGCACTAGCTTGATTCCGTGAGTCTTGTCTAGTCATTCTCAATGGTTCATCTTCACTAGATGAATCAAGAGTACGGCTAAACACTTGTTCTTGCCTCCATCGTTCGGATTGGATGGGTTCTTCACGCGCCTTTTGCTTTTGCTTCATGTAGTTTCCAAGTTGTTTTCTCAAGTACTCATTTCGAGCCTTGAGTTCTTGATTACTCTCACTCATTTCTTGCATTTGCTTGGAAAGAACTTCAAGCTTCTCTTCCACAGACATGCTAGTACTCATTGTGATCGCAGGAAGGAACAGTTTATGCTTGACTGTGTTTGGATTGAGTTTGGGAGCGTGGGGTTCAGGCAAGGATCTGAACCTGGCTCTGATACCAAAAATGATGTAAGTCTCAAGGGTAGGAACAACCCAAGCTAACTTACAACAGGAACACAACCAAAACAAATGGGAAACTCACGAACCAGGGGTGGCACGGTCGTGCTTCAAGGCACGGGGGCACCGTGCCAACTTGCTGCCTAAGCACGCCTAGTTTGTGATTTTCACGGTTTTTGAGATGGCTTTTGTGTTTGGGCTCAAAAGTGAATCAAAGCAAGAATTCTTGGCCTTGATTAAGCTTGAAATGAATATGAAAACAATAAGGAGATGTGGGAATGAAGTTCACTGATTAGAACATGAAAAAGGAGAGCTTTGGTTTAAGGAACCCAAAGCTAACTTCATGAACTTTAAGTGAATTCAATGGAATTTGTGATGCATATTTCCATATGCATCATTTTTATTCAAGATCAATTTCAAAGAAGAAAAGGGTCAAAGAAGATCATGCTTGGAAGTGTGCTTATTTGGTCTTATTAAGTGAGTTCAAAGACTCACGACACTATGAAGATGTCAAAAAGAGGTTAAGCTTTGCTAGAAATTTGGCGCTGAATTCATCCCTGCGGAACCCGATTTTTTGTGACCACTTTTGGACAAGCTCAAGTGGACCCACAACTTGATGCTCCACATGGTTTTGAAGTTTAAGATTTCAGCTTTAAAATAAGCCCAATTTTATTTAATTTGGACATCATTTGATTGGGCAAAATATCACTCAAAGATACGTTATGCTGATCCAGTCCAATCTGAGATAGGTGCATTGTTTGGGCCATAACTTTCAAACCGCTTATCCAAATTGAGCAAATGAGCCCATTCGGGAAAATAGACTTCCAGGGCTTTCTAACAAGCCCAAGAACGCGTGATTTGCCCGAGTATTCTGGAAGTTATGCTCTGTTGAAGTTGAGGCAGTTGCAAGGATTAATGCTGGGAATATGAAGAGTCTTAGGTTACATATATTTGCGTGGCTGATATTGTGCACGTTTTAGATGCTTCTAGATTGATGTAATCAGCTGAAAGAAATCCTAGAATATTCCTTGTAACCTTCCCCACCCCCTTTTATGATGTGTCTTTTCATTTTTCTTAGACTTTTCATTAGCTAGTTTTTAATTGTTAGGAGTTATTTGAGTCTTTTGATTGTCTTTTGCTGAGTCTATAAAAGGGGAGGGGCCTGTGAAGCTAATCATTCAGCATTGTAAGAGATTTCCAAAGTAATACAAGCACCTTTGAGAGTGATTCTCATTTGTGTCTCAAAAAATTCCTAGTTCTATATCTTGAATTTGGCTAATTCAAGTGGTGTTCTAGGTTCTCTATCTTTTCCAATTGGAATGATTCCTTGGTTAAGACAAGAGAATTAGCCCAAGGTCAAGTCATTGAGTGGCTCCGTGAAGGATTATCTCAATTACAAGATCTTGTTCTATCCCTTTTCCTTGTGTAGTGAAGTTCTTCATCCATCTCATCCATCTTTCATTTCTCTTTCCAATTTGGCTTATTTGAGTTGGAGTTTGATTTGGTTCACTTGCCCCCCACATCTTACATCAATTGGATAGTTTCTAAGCCTTGGTGATTAGATAAGATACACTAGCTAATCACTTAGCTTAAGGGCCCTTAATCTTGGTTAGATAAGATACACCACCTAACCAAAGATCAAGACTCAAACTTTGGTCACTCAACTAAATCGGCCACAATTAATGATAAGACAAGTTTCATTTTTCTTAGACTTTTCATTCGCTAGTTTTAATTGTTAGGAGTTATTTGAGTCCTTTGATTGTCTTTTGCTGAGTCTATAAAAAGGGGAGGGGCGTGTGAAGCTATTCATTCAGCATTGTAAGAAATTTCCAAAGCAATACAAGTACTTTGAGTGTGTTTCTCAAAAGTGCAACTAAATTCCTAGTTCTATATCTTGAATTGGGGCAAATTCAAGTGGTGTTCTAGGTTCTCTTCCTTTTCCAATTGGAGTGATTCCTTGGTTAAGACAAGAGAATTAGTCCAAGGTCAAGTCATTGAGTGGCTCCGTGAAGGATTATCTCAATTACAAGATCTTGTTCTATTCCTTTTTCTTGTGTAGTGAAATTCTTCATCCATTTCATCCATCTTTCATTTCTCTTCCCAATTTGGCTTATTTTGAGTTGGAGTTTGATTTGGTTCACTTGCCACCCACATATACATCAATTGGTATCAGAGCCAAGGCTTATTAAGTGACCCACATCACACCCAAACACATCCCAAAAAGCCAAATACAAAAAACAAAAAGAGGCACAAACCGGCAATCCGAGTCTCAAAGACCAGAGAAGCAGCACGGTGCCCCCGTGGCACCACACACGACCGTGCCATATCATTTTCCAGAAATCTTCAAGTCGAGACGGAGCACGGTGCCCCCGTGCCGCCAAGCACGACCGTGCCACTCTACTTTTCTGCATTTTCTCCAGCCGAAGCATAGCACGGCCTGACCGTGCCCCCTTGCACGACCGTGCCACTTTCCCTGCTGCATATTCTTCCTTCAACGCATCTCCAACATGTCTACAAAGTCCACAAGAAGCAACCAAGCACGTGTGGAAGAGTTAGAAGCACAACTCACTTATCTTCGAACTCAACTTGGGCAACTTTTGGAGGAGAAAAGAAGGTGGGTTCATAGCCCCACGCCCTCTCATCCTCATGAACCGGTGGTTGAATCTGAAGAGGAAGTCCATCACTCCCATGCCAATTCAAGTGATGAGGAACCCCCAAGGAGACGAAGGCAAGGAGGAAATATTGGTGGTGTCCGAATTGACATCCCCGAATTTGAAGGCCAACTTGACCTGGACTTATTTCTCGATTGGTTGCACACCATTGAGAGGATCTTTGAATATGAGGACATCCCGGAGGACAAAAAGGTAAAACTTGTAGCCCTTAAACTCCGCAAATATGCTTCAATCTGGTGGGCTAACCTTGGAGCGAAAAGAGCAAGAAATAGGAAAGGGAAAATTAGAACGTGGGCCAAATGAAAGAAAAGCTTAAGGCCAAGTTTCTTCCCTCTCACTATGTGCAAGACAATTATCTCAAGCTCCATCGACTCAAGCAAGGATCCAAGAGTGTGGAAGAATACACTCGGGAGTTTGAACAACTCCTACTCAAATGCGATTTGAGAGAAGACGACTCACAAACCTTGGTAAGATACTTGACCGGTCTTGATGAGTCCATTGCTCATGTAATTGAGTTGCAACCTTACTCATCCCTAGATGACTTGAGTTCTCTAGCCTATAAGGTAGAGCAACAAAAGAAATCTAAGGAAAAGAGCATCTTTTCCAAGACTCCTTCCCGTCCTTTTTCTCAAGAATCACCTTACTTTCCCCCACAAATTCAAACCCCCTCACCCGCCAAAAGTGTCCCTCCCATCACCCCTCCACCTCCCACAAAAGTGCCCTCACGGCCAAAAGACCAGGTTCGTTGTTTCCGTTGTCAAGGTATGGGACATTTTGCATCTGAGTGTCCTAACAAGAAGATTGTTTCCCTGGCTGAGTACCAAGCTTCTTTTGAGGAGCATGACCATGAAGAAGAGGAAAGTTTGGAGGAAAAAGAAGAAGAGGTTATCATAGGCCCCGATGAAGGTGAGTTGCTTGTCATTAGGCGAGCATTGAGCGGATTTGCTACTCAAGAAAGCTTGGAGCAAAGAGAGGCGATTTTCCACACAAGGTGCACTATTCAAGGGAAAGTTTGTACCCTCATCATCGATGGAGGTAGTTGTACAAATGTTGCATCCAAAACCATGGTGGACAAGCTCAAACTTGAGACTACACCCCATCCTAAGCCTTATAGCATCCAATGGCTAAATCAAGACAAAGGTATATACATTTCTCATCAGTGCCTCATTTCTCTTTCTATTGGAGGCCACTATAAGGATGAGATATTGTGTGACATTTTTCCTATGGACGCAAGCCATATATTGTTGGGTAGACCATGGATGTTTGATCGCCATGTAATTCATCACGGGCACCTCAACACCTACTCCTTTATTAAGGATGAGAAGAAAATCACCTTGACCCCTATTCCATCGTGCCAAAGCCCCAAGCCACAAAAGGACCGACAAGCCTTAACCCTCATTCATCCTTCCCAAACCCTTGCCCCCAAAGAAGATTTCCCACTTCCGCCTCTTCTCCTCACCAGGTATGACCCGTTTTATCATCCTCCCCTCACCTTCCTCTATGCCACCCTACAAATGATGCCCTATGACCTCCTTCCCCAAAAGCTTCCATATTGTAAGCGCGACCCCTTTCTTGAGAGGCTTGCCAACCCTTTGAGTTTGAGGACAAACTCAAAACAACCCGGGGAGTATGATGCATATTTCCATATGCATCATTTTTATTCAAGTCCAATTTCAAAGAAGAAAAGGGTCAAAGAAGATCATGCATGGAAATGTGCCTATTTGGTCTTCTTAAGTGAGTTCAAAGACTCGCGACACTATGGAGAGGTCAAAAAGAGGTTAAGCTTTGCTAGAAATTTGGTGCCGAATTCATCCCTGCGGAACCCGATTTTTGTGACCACTTTTGGACAAGCTCAAGTGGACCCACAACTTGAGGGCCCATGTGCTTTTGAAGTTTAAGATTTCAGCTTTCAAATAAGCCCAAGTTTGTTTAATTTGGACATCATTTGATTGGGCAAAATATCACTCAAAGATACGTTATGCTGATCCAGTCCAGTCTGAGATAGGTGCATTGTTTTGGCCATAACTTTCAAACCGCTTATCCAAATTGAGCAAATGAGCCCATTCTGGAAAATAGACTTCCAGGGCTTTCTAACAAGCCCAAGAACGCGTGATTTGGCCGAGTATTCTGGAAGTTATGCTCTGTTGAAGTTGAGGCAGTTGCAAGGATTAATGCTGGGAATATGAAGAGTCTTCGGTTACATATACTTGTGTGGCTGATATTGTGCACGTTTTAGATGCTTCTAGATTGATGTAATCAGCTGCGAAAATCCTAGAATATTCCTTGTAACCTCCCCCACCCCTTTTATGTTGAGTCTTTTCATTTTTCTTAGACTTTTCATTAGCTAGTTTTAATTGTTAGGAGTTATTTGAGTCCTTTGATTGTCTTTTGCTGAGTCTATAAAAGGGGAGGGGCGTGTGAAGCTATTCATTCAGCATTGTAAGAAATTTCCAAAGCAATACAAGTACTTTGAGTGTGTTTCTCAAAAGTGCAACTAAATTCCTAGTTCTATATCTTGAATTGTGGCAAATTCAAGTGGTGTTCTAGGTTCTCTTCCTTTTCCAATTGGAGTGATTCCTTGGTTAAGACAAGAGAATTAGCCCAAGGTCAAGTCATTGAGTGGCTCCGTGAAGGATTATCTCAATTACAAGATCTTGTTCTATTCCTTTTTCTTGTGTAGTGAAATTCTTCATCCATCTCATCCATCTTTCATTTCTCTTCCCAATTTGGCTTATTTTGAGTTGGAGTTTGATTTGGTTCACTTGCCACCCACATATACATCAACCACCTAACCAAAGATCAAGACTCACTTGGTCACCACCTTAATCGGCCACAATTAAGGATAAGCAAGTTAAGTGTTTAAGAAATCACAAGACACAAAGTCTTTACTCTCAACTTTAATACTCAAAACTTATATTACTCAATGAACAACTAACTAAGGCCCTTATATAGCACACGCCACACACGCCCAAAGCTCCTCAAAACACAAATCCAAATTCATTCCCTCAAAACACCCACTTTCACAATGAGAATTGGGAAAGATATGTCCCTTAGAAAAATCCTCAAACTACAAAAAGAGCTTGAAGCATTTGACCTCAGCACACAAGAAATAAACTGGGAAATGCAACAGCAAGAAAGAGAACTTGATCTACTCACCCTCTGGTTTGAAGAAAGAAGAAAATCCAATCAGCCCTTTGTTTCACCAGAGATAGATCAAAGTCACAAAGTTAATGAGGTTACCATCAACTTACCTCCTAAGTTTGATGAGCATGAAGATGAACAAGAGGAAATCAAGGAGGAAGAAAAGGAGGATCGAGAAGAGAAAGATGGGAATACATTTGAAGAGAAAAAGCTTGAGGCGGAAGAAGGTGAAATACTCACCTTAGTCACCCACCATCCACCAAAAGACAAGAACCATCATAACCATCTTTTCATTCCTTTTGGTGAACCATCAAAACTTTCACCCACTCCACCCCCACCCAAAGCACTCAAACAAACCTTATGTCAAAAGCATTCAAGGCCAGTACTTACAACTCCTAATCTTGAATTAAGAGTAAGTGAGGAAGTGGTTCATGACATGTTTAAAGAGTCCCCCATATACAACATCCAAATCAGCAAGGGACATGAAGAGAAGAGAGCCTCCAAGATCAAAGGCAAGTTATTCGAATGGTTGATTCTGTTTCAGCCATACAATGAATCAAGAAGAGGAGGTAATTACCTAAATTGATTTGAGGACAAATCTTTTTAACAAGGGGAGGATGATGGAGATCCCTCCATGCCCTTTGATTTAAAAAATCAAATCAAGCTAGGTAATTTCATTTTGGTGATTAAAGGGTGAATAATTCATCCTTGTTTTGTTTAAGGACCTAAAACAGCGGGTCAGGTTTGTTTTCAGCAGCAAACCCGGTTTTGAGAGGTTAATTACATCAAACCCTTTAAGGTTTAAGTCCAATATTTTGCATTGGTATTAAAGTTAAAGAAGTCAGCTTTGCAACAAAAAAAGTTTCATCCCATTTGGACTTCATTTGCCCTCTCAAATTAGCTAATAAACCCAAGATATACAAACTGTCCAGCAGGGTCAGAATGTATCCGGTTTTGTTCTTTTCATTTCTTAAGCTATATTTTGGTATAAGTCTTGTATTTTTACATATTTTGGGTCCCCAAGATGTTAGCTATGTGGTCCAAGTGATAAAAGCAAGTTAAGTCAAGTGGAAGATGAAGAACCAGGTCAATCTTCCAAACCGTGCAGACTGAGACTCAGTTCAGACCAGCCTAGCCATTTTGATATTTTCATCAGGCAAATGAACTCCAAATTGAGTAATTCCACTTGGAGCTGTTAGAGGACTTCTTAAGCTTTCCAACCATGTGTGGCAAGACAAGTTATGACCACGTTTGCCCTGGCAAACGTGGCCTGCAATCAGACCCTGCATTCTGCCAGCACAACCCGGTTTAAGCATGAGGTGTTTTTCCTTCTCAAGTGGGTTTTCCCAGCTGCTTGGTTGCTTGCCTACATCACACCACGTCCAAGGCTTGCTAGAAACACAATAATTTGCTGCTGAGAAGGCTTTCAAACGTGTGAACCAATGAGAAAACAAAGGAGAAAACAGCACCATGCAATCTGATTGGTGAGCCGAAAAGGGGAAGGCACTTTACGACTATCCAATAGGAATTCAGCAAGCAAATCAGCATGTTTAAGCTTTGTTTATGAGTAGATTAATGTATAATAAGCATTAATAATGTTTTACTTCATGTTTAGAATGTATTAGACTAGTTTAAACAAGCTTGTATTTTAGATTAGCACAAATCAGCTTGTTTAGCTCTTAATACCTTTCCTCCTTAGGAGGGAAAAGGTGAGGTGTGTGCTTGTGTGGCTGCTAGCTTGCTTATTTAAAGGCACACGGCCCCCCCTTTAACATATATCAGATTTTGAAAGAAAACCCCTTTGAGAGCTTTGTGCTTTCATGCCTTAGTGCAACCAAATTCCAACTTGCTTATCCTTAATCTAGTCAATTAAGGTGGTGATCAAGTAGGTTTTAATCTTGAATTAAGTGGTGTTTCTGTATCTTAATCCAAGGTTAAAGACTCTAAACTTAAGTTTGGTGGTGATATCTGTATCCAAACATTGAGTTTAGCCTATCCTATCCTAGTTTCAACTACACAAATTCTAAGTGAAGTTATTAGCTTGAATGTTCAACTTGATTTCTTTCACTTAGTGTATTCTTCATATCCCCTCATCTATCCACTCCATTTACTTCCATTTATATCCATTTCCACGGTTCCTACCTCTCCAAAAGACTTGTATTCAAACCAAACTTCAAAAGCATTCAAACCGTGCAAAGTGGAAAATCCTAGTCTTTGTGGGCAGAAAAGTGGCACGGCCACCCCATGCCACCAAGCACGACCGTGCCTCCCCATGCCGTGTTGCTTTCACTTGTTTGCTTCATGTTCTTGCTGAATCATAGCTTGGTTTCATCCTTTCCTTGATATATCCATCACAACCAGCATATCTCATCACATTTTCCTTGAGTTTTCCTTGATTGTATCCTCCCTTAGCTTGTAAGCTTTCACTCTTAATTTGAGTTTTAGCTTAAACCATCGGCAGGTACATCATATTTGGTATCAAGCTTGCCTTCAAATTCTGGAATTTCAACCTTGAAATCATTTGCACTAGCTTGATTCCGTGAGTCTTGTCTAGTCATTCTCAATGGTTCATCTTCACTAGATGAATCAAGAGTATGGCTAAACACTTGTTCTTGCCTCCATGGTTCGGATTGGATGGGTTCTTCACACGCCTTTGCTTTTGCTTCATGTAGTTTCCAAGTTGTTTTCTCAAGTACTCATTTCGAGCCTTGAGTTCTTGATTACTCTCACTCATTTCTTGCATTTGCTTGGAAAGAACTTCAAGCTTCTCTTCCACAGACATGCTAGTACTCATTGTGATCGCAGGAAGGAACGGTTTATGCTTGACAAGAAGAAGGAACACAACAATGGAAAGGAAAACAAGAGTTTGGATAATCAAGTGACCTTGCAAGGGATAATCCGAGGAGCCGCCCTTGGAGAACACTTGGGCAATCTCTTTGTATCAACTAGTTACAGAATTTAATCACCTTCTAGTTGAGAGAAAGAGACCTAGAGACCCACTTGAGTTGCCAAGCTCAAGATATAACACTAGGACTTTGTTTTTGAGAGAGGTTGAAAACTCACAACTTCATTCATTCAAAAGTGCTTACAAGTGAGAGCCCCATCTGGTTTTTATGCAAGTATGGCCGAACCCCCTCCCCTTCTAAGCAGCAAAATCAATAGCTAGGTACATTTGGGGAAGAGTTACACATCAAATCAACCAATGCTAGCTAAACACCTCCCTACCTAGCTTAAGCTACTTCATTAGGGCCATAATGCCTCCTAAATGATGTGTCAAGCTTACAATGGTCCTAAAATGCAGCAAAGGTGAGTCATTAGGCAAGTGAGCAAGCAAAAAACCAAGGGAAATCAGCCCCTTGTACCGGCTAGAGACAAACCGGTTAAAAGGGTGTTTTCCTTGTCCTTTTGGCTGGATAATACCAACACAAGGGGGTGCTTTGGATGGGATTTGAACCCTTGCCTTGATAAATATTTAAGTCCCCTTTCATGCTGCAAAATTTCAGAAAGAGTGGAGTTAAGTTGGTGGTCCAACTTTCTCCTTAATTCGGATGCTGCTGTTTTGGCGCCTAGCCTGCGCACTTGAAAAGATCTTGCTGATTGACTAACCAAACGACCTCCAAATCCTTTGCAACTTGTTTTATTGGATTCCTAACATCTTAAAATTAAAGAGAGGGGGCAAGGCAGTCATTCATCCCCTCACCTTCAAGTCCCAGAAGATGCACAAAACCGGGCCAATTTCCGGTTGAATCTGCCCATGTACTGTCCAAGTGCTTTATGACTTCTTTGACCAAGGCATGGATATTCTTGACTTCCTTGGGGCTTGAGGGGGTGTGTGGAGTTGCTGGTTGTGCATTTGGAGTTTGGTCATGATGGTCCCCATCATTCCCCCCCAGCTTGAATGGAGTTTGACCTCAAACTCGGCAACTCTTCTTCTTCATCATAGTATGGGCTTAAATCAGCCACGTTGAAAGTGGCGGACACCCCATAGTCTCCGGGAAGGGCTATCTTGTATGCATTTGGGCCAATCTTCTCAAGGACTTCAAATGGCCCATCCGATCTTGGTAATAGCTTGGATTTCCGCTTGCTTGGGAATCTTTCTTTCCTTAAATGGACCCATACTAGTTCCCCGGGCTGGAAATGAGCTTCCCTCCTCTTCGTGTTGGCATAGAACTTAGCTTGCTCATTGAACTTTTCAATTCTTTCTCTCACCTTAGCATGAAGCTCTTGGACCTCCTTTGCTCTCTTTTCGGCTTCCCAACTAAATTTAGTGGGATTAGGAATGGGAACAAGATCAATGGGAGTCCGTGGGTTGTTGCCATACACAACTTGGAAGGGAGAGAGGCCCGTGGCCTTGCTTGGGGCTCGGTTGAATGCAAACTCCGCATGACAAAGGAGTTCATCCCAACTCTTAATGTTCTTCTTTACCAAGACCCTAAGTAATGTGCCCAAAGTGCGGTTTGTTACCTCGATTTGGCCGTCCGTTTGGGGATGGCATGAGGTGCTGAATTTGAGACTAGTACCAAGCTTCCTCCATAATGTGAGCCAAAAATGACTCAAGAACTTAGTGTCACGATCGGACACCATACTTCTTGGTATTCCATGCAACCGCACAATCTCTTTGAAATAAAGATTGGCCACTTGTGAAGCATCAAAGGTGGTGTGACATGCTACAAAGTGGGCCATCTTGGAGAATCTATCAACCACTACCATGATAGAGTCCTTGTGCCTTTGAGTTCTTGGTAATCCCGTGATGAAGTCCAACCTAACATCTTCCCAAGGCCCTTGAGGAACCGGCAAGGGGGTGTAAAGACCTTGAGGCCGTATGTGATCCTTGGCAAGTTGGCAAGTAGAGCACCTTTTAATGAAGTGCTCCACATCTCTTGACATCTTGGGCCAAAAGTAATGCTCCTTAAGCATAGAACAAGTCTTCTCAATTCCAAAATGGCCGGCTAGAGCTCCCCCATGGAGTTCTTGAATCAAAAGCTCTCTAAACCCACATTTAGGAACGCAAAGTCGGTTTCCCTTGAAGAGGAATCCGTCCTCTAGGTGGAAAGGACCGTGGGCATGGCTAGAACACTTTTCAAGAATGGTCTTGAAATCTTCATCTTGGGGATACATAGCCTTGATGCACTCAAACCCAAGTACCTTGGATTCAAGAGTAGAGAGCAAGAGATATCTTCTTGACAATGCATCGGCCCCTTTGTTCATTTGGCCAGATTTATGGTGGATCATAAAGTGAAAGGATTGCAAGAACTCTACCCACTTGGCATGTCGTGGATTGAGCTTATGTTGTCCTTGGATGAACTTCAAGGCTTGATGATCCGTATGGAGGATGACCTCGCCTCCAATCAAGTAATGCCGCCAATGCTCCAATGCCCTTACTAAGGCATAGAACTCCTTGTCGTATGTAGAATACTTCCTCTTGGCATCATTGAGCTTCTCACTAAAATAAGCAATGGGCCTCTTCTCTTATGACAACACGGCCCCAATGCCAACACCGGATGCATCACATTCTACCTCAAAAACTTTGGAAAAGCTAGGTAGTGCAAGGATGGGTGCACTAGTGAGCCTCTCCTTGATTTCTTCAAAGGCATGTTGGGCCTTCTCATTCCACTCAAAGGGCTTGACCTTGAGGATCTCGGTCATGGGTGCCATAATTGAGCTAAAATTGCTCACGAACCTCCTATAAAAGGAAGCCAAGCCATGGAAGCTCCGGACTTGTTGGATGGACATGGGGGTAGGCCACTCACGGATGGCCTTGATCTTCTCTTCATCTACTTGGATGCCTTCGGCTGACACCACATATCCCAAGAACTTCACTTGAGGAGTGAAGAAGTGGCACTTCTCTAGGTTGCCATAAAGTTGCTCTTGTGCCAAGACACTTAAAACATCATGTAAGTGCTTGGAATGCTCTTCTTCTCCACGGCTATACACCAAAATATCGTCAAAATACACAACGACATATCTCCCAATGAATGGCTTAAGAACTTGGTTCATTAGCCTCATGAATGTGCTGGGTGCATTAGTCAAACCAAAGGGCATGACAAGCCATTCATATAGGCCACCCTTGGTTTTAAAAGCCGTCTTCCAGTCATCCCCTTCAAAGATCCGTATTTGATAATAGCCACTTCTTAGATCAATCTTTGAGAATATAGTGGCCCCATGGAGCTCATCTAGCAAATCCTCCAAGCTTGGGATGGGGTACCGGTATTTGATGGTGATCTTGTTGATAGCTCTACTATCAACACACATTCTCATGCTCCCATCTTTCTTGGGCACAAGTAGAGCCGGAACGGCACATGGACTCAAGCTCTCACGGATCAAGACCTTGGCTAGGAGCTCATCCACTTGTCTTTGAACCTCTTGTGTCTCTTGAGGGTTCATGCGGTAGGCCGGTCTATTTGGGAGGGTGGCACCCGGGAAGAGGTCGATTTTATGTTGGATGGATCTTTTGGGGGGAAGGCCATGAGGTATTTCTTGTGGAAAGACGTGGGCAAAGGCTTGTAGGAGGGAGGGAAGTAAAGGATGGGGAGATTCCTTTACCTTGGCCGGTTCTTGGCCTAAGAGGATCCACTCTTTAAAGTCTTCGAACTCATGGAGTTGAGAGTGGAGTAAGGTGGTGAGGAAGACATCCAT
>JAKOGI010003167.1:0-65151 GCA_029747015.1 Carnegiea gigantea | reverse complement strand
GTGTTTTTGGGTTTTTTTTTTTTTTTGGGGGGGGGGGGAGGAAGAAGGATATAGCATGATTGGACTAGGCCCAACAGAGCCCGAGTTGTGTTCAAGCAAACAAGTAACCTATTAAACTAGGCAAATTCGTTCACTAAGAAAATTATTAGCAGATCTTAGACTTTATTCGGTAAAATTAGCAGTTTAAATAGCGGATAATTGTTTAGACAGTGAATAGCATTTCTGATTTAGCTGTTAGCGGATAGTTGTTTAGATATGCAGTTGAAATAAATGTATTCGGTAAATTTAGCTGATGGGTTAGTTTATTAATGTAAATTGATATAAAAGGGTATAGATAATTTTTAAAGATAAAATTTGCAAAGAATATTTTTTGACCAAAAAACATGAAATGCTACTTTCGAATGTCAAACGTTAATACTATTAGCTTTTTAGAAACGCTGCTTAAAACGCTAAACGCTACTTGAATGCTAGTCAAAACACAATGTTACCTAACACTAAGGGCTTGTTCTTTTCGTGGATGAATTCCAAACTGTCAACCTCAACCCACTTCAATTTGCTTCAATTTACTTCAACCCACTTCAATTTACTTCAGTTCACTTTCACTATTTTAACCAAGTTTAATTTATCACATAAAAAAATTCAACCTACTTTAACCTACTTCAACCTACTTCAACTTACCTCAACCTAATTCAACCCACCTCAATTTACCCATAAAAAGAACAAACCCTAAAAATTACCCGATGAGTGTATTGACTTAGTCAAAATACCAAACGCAACCCAAAATGCTATTGCCGGAACATGGCCTTAGGGCGTATCCTATTTCGCATTTTTTAGGATTTAGTTAAGAGTTTACATCTCCTTACAACTCCTTACAGCTCCTTACAGCTCCTTACATCTCCTAGATTTTTTATAATATTCATTTATTTTAGTTACAGAAATATGTATATTTTTTTAATGATACTACCAATATATAAAATTTATAAATATCTTATGAACACAACATTTACATGAATATAAAACATAATATAACGACGCAAATTATATTTAAGTTTTGACATGGAATATATATTATTATAGATGACCATACTTTTCAAATTATAATACAGAGCTTTTGTTCATGTTTGTCTGAAGCATATATAAAAATTGTCAAACTGTATGCGAGGAAAACATTACATCTATTTCATCCCTAAGTTTATCCATTGCAATTTTGTTGCTATCGTTATACAATTGAATATTTGGTGGTCGTTCCAAATTTGGTTCCCTTACTGAGATTGATATGCGCTTGTTGTACAGAATAATAAAATTGTGCAAGGTACAACAAGAAACAATTATCTCCAGCTGCTGCTCTTGTCTCATTTTCGGTATTCTGTCAGCCAATATCTTCCATCTTCCCTTCAAGACTCCAAAATATTTGGGTTTTATGTTTTTTTTTTTTTTAAGAGTTTGAAAGATAATTTTGAAATTTTGGTTGTTATATGACAAACCAATTTTTATATGTTAAGCATAATGTTTTAATGGTTTATTTATAAAATTTTTGGGGAACAATATTCACCATACATTTATTTATATTTAAAATTATTTACTTAAAATAGGAATATATTTGCAGAGTTGTATTCAATTTTATCAAAAAAATTAATTTTTTTTTTGTTGTACTTTGCTTACTCGATCAAACTAATGTTCGTATAAAAAATCACCTCAAGTGGACGAAATTTTATTCACCAAATTTAAGAAAATTAATATATTTTATTATTATGTAATTAACTTAATTAATTATTTATTTTCAATAAGTATATTATTTTAATATTATTATTTTTCATCCAAAACGTTCATTGTAAGACAAATTATAGTATACAAATCTTCAACAATTCAACAGCTCCTTACATCCATCCTTACAGCTCCTTGCATCTCCTTACAGCTCCTTACAGCTCCTTGCATCTCCTTACATCTCCTTACAACTCCTTACAGCCCCTTACAACTTCTTACAACTTCTTACAGCTCCTTACATCTTCTTATATCTATCTATCTTTCTAAAACGCGAAATAGAACACGCACTTAATGCCATTGAGGTACAGGCTGCTTTGCAAGAGAACTATTGGTCGGAAGAAAGAATTATTTCAGATGGAATCCCGTTCCCCAAGTTTGGTCAGCGCACACAGAGAAAAACGTGGCTTAGCCACGCCTCGTGGGAATTTCACTCTGCACAGTACAATGGATGGTACGGATAGGTTTGTCTCATTCCATTGCTTGCATGTTATGTCCAAAATCTACACAGCTAAAAAAAATAAGTTTAGACTATTTTTTTCCAGTTTAGATTGTACATATTAAAGCAAAATATATTTCTAAATTTTGTCTGATATGTTTATGTGAAGTAGTAAATATTGTACGGTTTTTAAATCTAGAGTCAATCGGAATCAATTTCTCTATAATTTTGCAATTCAAGGGTAAGACTGTTGTATAAGAACTCCCAATATCTCGCCTGGTGGCAGAATTTTTGGGGATGTGGATTTGGGTTTGGCTTGGACTTTGCTTGCAGATAGGATTATTAGATTATCATCGACAACTCAACAAGTAATATCTTCCAAGAGCACTGGCAGAGGTGACATGCAAGGCAATATGTGGGGCCCGCATGTGACATGCAAGGCAAGGAAATGCTGGCAGTGGGAGGGAAATGCGTGGGGCACGCGGGAAGCCTTGCACAGGCGTTCCCACCCCCATTTCTCTCCCTTTTGTCTTTTTGTGATTTTTTTTATTATTTATTTTTGTTTTTTCTTTTTTTTGAGTTAATTTATAATTTTTAAATAATTCAAAAAAATAAGTTGTGTGTTATGAGGTGGGTCCATGATAAATATTTTTATTGGATAATTAAAAAAGAGTTCCATTTGTTGAAGAAGTGATGGAATGCAAGTTCCAAAATTATGGAACTTTTGCTGACGTGGCAGGTTAGAGTTCCAAAATCTGAAACTCTACTGGAAATGCTCTAAAAGAAATCGTAACTCGCGAGTGAATTTCAATTTCAGCAACTAACACTAGCTCTGTAGTTGGAGCATATGACCTGGGCAATACATGATTAGATTAATACAAGGATCATCTACTTGGTTTTTTATAGGGCTTTTCTGGGTTTGTGTTTCTGCTCATGTTAAACTCTTCCTTTTCCTGCTGAGTTTTTTGTATCTTTTCTCTCTAGCTTGTTTCCCTTAAATCTTGATGTAACTATCATTCATTACTCTGTCTACTAAAATTAAATATTGCCGCTTAGCTAAAGACCTGTCCTCCAATGCCCCATTTTACTCCATTAATGTCACTTACTATTAGTATTCACTTCACCAAAAGTGAAATGTAACTATCATTACTCTGAGCCAGCTAGGTCCAAATCTTGGCTTAAGCAGGCTTGACTCAAGCTCGGATGCACATTGCTTCAAAGCTCAGCTCGGCTCGACTTCGTGTTCTTTTTTTTTTCAATCAAAACTAAATACTAGACTTTGCATTGGATTCAAGAAATAAGGGTTGAAATAAAAGTTTGTTGATCCAAATGGAAATTTTATATTATCCACACAAACGTATAAGAGAAAAATGAACTAATTGAGCTGAAGTGAGCGCAACCAAGCCGAGTCAATCTGAGCCTTTATGCTTTTGAGTGTTTGGCTTGGCTAGAGGTTGGTTTGATTCGAATCCGAGGTGAATTTTGACCAAGCCGAACCCAAGGGTTCAATGACTAGCCAGCTTGATTTCATTACAATTTTAGATGAAATACATTTAATGAGTGGTAAATCTAGAAATTCTAACAAATTGTGCCGTACTTTTGAACTTCTTAAGATTTGATACATCAATCAACTTTTGGAGATGTCAAATTTAAAATCTTAAGCGTTTTTATACAAAAAAACTGAACAATTTTCAAGAAATGTTGATCATAATATGAATGATACCTAAATTTAACGAAAGAATCACTATTGATATCTATTGCCTCATCAAAATAGGTTGACTAGATCAAAGTATTTATATGGAATCATTATGTGGGGATCATAAAACGATTTTCTCAATGAGGGCAGATAAAAAGTCTACATTCGTAACAACAAAATCATAACAATCCCTTTTGAACATTGAATAGTGGCGCCTAACAGCCTTGGCCCCTTTGAGTTTGAGCTCGCAACATCTGCCTTGATATTGTTTTACGAGCGTCCAATGCCAAACCATCCATTTTCCCAAGGGAACTTAAAAAAAAAAAGGAAAAAAAACCAAGCCATGTATACTGTGCAGATCAATACGCACATACATGATAAATATATGCTCCCAAAACCTTACTTTTTCCAAATCCAGCGGGGGCCCACTAATGAGTAACGAGAGACACAGTGCACTCCAACCCAAATACTATGTCCATAATCACTTTAACAAAAAAAAAAAATCATATTTTAGATTCCTATTTTATTTATAACTTTAAATAGGATTAAACGATTTGAATTGAACTGGACTTGGCTTGATCCAAAAAAATCTTACTTGAATATTTCTAAATGGTTAATTTCTATTGTGAAATGAGTGCATCGATTAAATATCGAAAGCTTTGAAGTTAATACTAATTAAAAAGAATGAATTTTGAATCCGATTTGAAGCAAAATATCCCCGACTTAAACACGATGATGCTCAAATTTGAATCCAGATCGAACATCCCTAATCTTAGATGTATGCCTCGCACTAACGCTCCAAAAAACCAAAACACAAAAGGGAAGAATACATAATAATCTGAAAGGGTAGGGGGACCTCATTTCATGATAAGCTCCACCAAAGCGATCAAAGCTTAGCTTTTAGGCAGTTAAAATACTGTTTATTGCCCGGGAAAAAGCGTTAGCCTACCTCCACCCTTATTTCTTTATTCTGTTTCTGCTCTGGAAAGTTGATTTCTACTCGTGAGTACCTTCTTCACTCACTCTGCCTCTCTGTCTAACTGATCTCCAATTTTTCTCCCTCTATTCTCTCTCTTCTTTTTTGATCCCCATTTTCCTAGTCTTGGCTTTGTGGATTCCCAAAGAAAGGGGAAAAAAAAATGGTGAAGGAAACCGAGTACTACGATATTCTGGGTGTTTCTCCCTCTGCATCCGAGGAAGAAATCCGCAAAGCCTACTATCTTAAGGTTCTAATCATCATTAATCTTCAACCTCTCTTTAGTTTCCTGTATTTGGTGTTCTGTTTTGTTCTGCAACATTTACTGGTTAAGTTCTATGCATGCATGTTTTGATGATCATAGTGCATCCTGTTTTGCTTTTATTTGTGAAATGTTTGATTTAAAGGATATTCTGGGACAATGCTTATGTGTTCTCAGTTAAGATTTGTACCCCTTGACATATTTTCCGCTCCTATTGCATAGACCTCTCAAATGGGTCATCTGGGTCACTTTTATTTTGGATCAGTTCCGAACAGGATTTTAGAATGTTGGGTGGGATTGGGTTACTGTTTGATAACATTTGAGTCGTGTCAGTTTATCCATTAACTTGTCAAGAAAATGTAATCTAGTTTAAATTTTAAGTGGTTTGGGCTAGATTAACTCCACCTTGGGCAAAAATGGTGTTTCCTTTTTCCTGGTTTGGATCAATTCTACCTTCTAGTTAGATGACTGGGTACGAGTCAGTTTTGCCGTGTGGGAAGTTGTAATTGTTATGCTCGCCAATTGGTGTTTCAATTTTCTTGCTCTTGGCTTTCTATCTTCAGATCTTAATCTACAAATTGTGACCTTATTTCTCTGTTACTATTTTGGGTATTGTGTAAATTCAGGCAAGACAAGTTCACCCAGATAAGAACCCAAATGACCCAAAAGCTGCTGAAAGATTTCAGGTAAGCCAACTCCCCTACTTATTCATCTCTTAAATTTGGCATTAATTGATGCAACAAAACTTCACCATACATCAATGAGATTAAGCTGCACTTATCAGGTATTAGGTGAAGCTTATCAAGTCTTAAGTGATCCAGGACAACGACAAGCGTATGATCGAAATGGGAAGCATAGCATTTCTAAGTAAGAGCTCTATGTTTGATCACATTCTTGTTCAGATTTGTAAAATAAGGATTCGATTTACTCTATTGATCATCTTCTTGATTCTGCTTGACATTAAGAGCTCTCCATTTAATTGCATTCTTGTGCAGACGTGAATACAACATACTGAAGTGTTTCCCTCTTTTTCTGAGACCATTTAAATGTTCCACTACAGAACTGTTTATTCTAGAAATGCAATTGCTGTTTTCTTGTCAAATCGGGGAAAAAAGAAAACAAAATTTTTCGTTATTTACACAAAAGTTTTGTGTAATGAGATTCAATCACTTTGACATTGCTCCCTTCTATTTTAATTATGATCTTTTATGTATGAAGCATTATTAACCATATCTTTTCAGGGACTCGATGCTCGATCCAACAGCGGTATTTGCCCTACTATTCGGAAGTGAACTCTTTGAAGATTATATAGGGCATCTGGCTGTTGCATCCATGGCTTCATCTGAATTAGTCAATGAACATGACAGTCCTGAACAGATTAATGAGAAGTTGAAGGCAAGTATCTGAGCTTGAAATGAGACATTAAAAATGCAGGATTGAGCTGAAATGGAAACTGCAAAGCCTTGAAAATAGACAGTAGCTTCTTCTGAAACTGGTTGATGTTGTTGCAATGCAGGGTGTCCAAAGAGAAAGGGAGGAAAAGCTTGCAAGGAAGCTGAAAGAGTTTCTTAATAGATACGTACGAGGTGATAAGGAAGGATTTATTTACCGAGCTGAATCTGAAGCAAAGCGGCTTTCTGATGCAGGTAGGCAACTGCCAACTCTTCCAAGGTGTTACTGCTCTAACTTTGTATTCAGGTTCAACTTAACAGCTAGGCTTGACAACTGGGTTATTAGAATTGTGTTTGCGATGGACTAATTTCTAAAATGTTCAAAGTAGGATGGGGACGTATTGGATCAGATTGGGTCATATTGTGACTTCTATCACCTTATGCACTCGTCACGAAAATGCAATTGGTATCAGTGAAACAATCTTTTGTGGTTCAGATTGCCACAAAAATGCAATTGGTATTAGTGAAACAATCTTTTGTGGTTCAGATTAGGTTGAGCTCATTTACGTTCTGGCCAAAGTGAGGCTGCCATATTTTGGGTTTAAGTCAGGCTTAGTCTTGGGTCATTTAGGTCATGTAATCAGGCACCGATCACGTTTTCCAGGTCTACTCTGAAAAGGAGGTTCACTTTCTCCATTAAGTTAGCTCAGTTCTTGTACGTCACTCGTTGGTTCGGGATTATTGTTTTTGCTTATTCGAGTGCGGCAGTGTTATAACATAGCGTCCACTTTTTCTTGGATAATACAGCTTTTGGAGCAGAAATATTAAGCAGCATAGGCTATGTATACACAAGGCAGGCTGCACAAGAGCTGGGGAAGAAAACCATGTATCTTGGTGTGCCCTTCGTAGCTGAATGGGTGCGTTACAAAGGGCATATTTGGAAATCTCAGGTTACTGCAGCCAAAGGTATATCACTGTCACCTCAGCCTTGAGACAACCCAAGTTATTATCACAGAATCTCATCGTTATGAGCCTAATAAGTCGAGAAACTTAACTACCCAATTATAGGTGCTTTTCAGTTGCTTCAACTACAAGAAGACTGTCGCCGCCAATTCAAGATGGATGGAACTGGTCCTTCAAATGACTTTGAATCCCACATACGACTAAACAAAGACACACTTATGAACTCGCTTTGGAAGTTGAACGTGGTTGATATCGAAATGACGCTACTACATGTTTGCCACATGGTTAGTTTCTGTTGAAAAAGTATGCGTCTTACTTGGATGGTGTGGTAGTTTCATCTATGTACAATTGCTCGACAAATGTACATTATTACCTGTCAGATTCAACTGTTTTCTGAAAGTTTTGATATCGTAATATCCAATGAAATGTTAGTTTTCTATTCGTATGTTGGAATGCCGAGTTTCTAACACAAGTATGTGATATAGCGAGTATGTGTATCACAGATTTTGACCTTAACTTTGGCTTAATCTTCAATAGATTATCTTCTGATTATCATGTTCTAAACTTACAGGTGCTACAAGAAAAGAGCATCAAGAAGGAAGAGTTGAAAGCTCGTGCTGTAGCCTTGAAAATACTCGGGAGGATATTCCAGGTATGCTGCTCAGAGCAAAAAATTATGCAGCACAATTAAAGGGATGAGGCTGCATACATTTATAGACACGGACTGATTTCTGTTAGCAGTATGTGACATGTTAACATTTGCGGATCATAAACCTTAAAACTTTTGCCTGCTCATCCATGGCACATTTTCTGATAAGCGCCCTGCCTTTCTTCCAGAGGGGGAAGCTCACACAGGAAGCAGAAGTGCAGAAGAAGAAAACAATAGCAGACACAAGTGACGATGGCAGTGATTCTGATACCAGTTCTGAGGACGATTCTTCAAGGATGCTAAGTTACCGTACTCCAATATTCAGTCAAGCAAGTTCCTGAACCTTTAAAACTGCTTCTTATTCAGTTATTCGGATGCACACGTTTAGTAGTTGATTAGTAATATGTATGCTAGATGCACATGTTATAGGTCAGAAGTGAAGACATGTGCAAACAGGTCATTCAAGTCAGTTAAGGTCAGCACAGGTCAAGTTAATACAAGTTGGTTCAGTTTAGGTCAGGGTTTTGGGGTTGCATCAAATCTGGTTGTCTTGTATTATGTCTGATTTCATGTCATATGGGCTTCTGTAAGAGATTTTATTAAATCTTGTGTTTTTCTTCTATGGCAGGGAATTGGAAGGCTATTCAGATGTCTCTGTAATCCTGCTTTCTATGTGGATGATGATGAGATTGTCTACAGGGGAAAATGAAATCCACAGAATTGCCACACGGGAAATTTATGATGTTTACAGCAAATGATGTTTGATCAAATTGTCACCCCAAGAAACAAACCAGTCTCCCACAACATTATCTCCCGTTGGGAAATCAATTCTGGTTTACTTCTGGAAGAAGCAAGTATTTCGTGCTGCCCAGCGAGTTCCAAAGGGAACCTGCAGGTCACAGAGCCATTCAACACTCTCCCTCTGGTTTGTTTGCACTTAATTTATTCAGACACTGTGAACAGGATTTTAATGAACATAGTTCCGAGGCGTGAGCTGATAGAAGATGCAATTTGGATATTTACCATTGCTAAATAATTGATAAATTGTACCATATGTGCTCTAACATGATGTGTGTTTGCACTCAAATGTTGCATTTTTTGCTTCTCACAACGGTACAAATAAATACATGATCATTCTACATGGGGAAAATGGGTGGCGAAGAGAATGCCCAACAGTTTTTCTCACATCTGTTTAAATACCTGTCGAATGGGCAAAATGTGCAAGCCCATCCACTTCCTTATTTGATATACGAGTCTAGGACAAGCATTGGCACTGTTGAATATTTGCCCCCATCAGAGGAGTCATAACGTATCTTGAATGAGCGCATGAATGGAAGGATTACATGATCCCTTAACCCTTGAATGACCACTTGATTGCCATCTTTAATGACTTTGCAAAGCTTCTTTAAAGAACCCTGCTCCAAACACATCAATTCAGAGATACCTTGTCAACAAATATACCTAAAGCAGACCGTCATCTGAGGGAAGGATATCTCACAGTGCTTCAATATCTTCATGTACGAGCTGTGGCTGAAGATCAAGGTCATCCAGTCGAGATTCAAGGGTCAAAGTTTATTCTCATCAACCAGCATTCATAATCCAAAAACAATTCTGGCTATCCTCAGTTAAATTAGTTGCGTTCACATTTCTGAACTGTTCTGCAGTCTAACAACGCAAGGCACGTGTCACTACCACCAGGGATGTCTTCTTGGGTCACCCAAGCCAGGCCATAAATAAATGCTTATCACACAGACTAAGCCTCGCTTAAACAGTAACATGGGTCATGATCAAAGGTGCTGCCAACACAATAAACCAATGCACATAGATAGTCCCCGAAGATGCCTCCCAGACAGAATCAGTCACAATTCACAACATTACAGTAAGCCTGACATGGCAACGACTACTATTCTTGCAGTCCAGTTTTCGTACAAACAAAACACAAGCCTAGCCACGATCTAAATGTAACAAAACAGCTAAAAGAGCTACAATCCTCTGGCAAAGCCTCAAAGGCAAGCTGATCACCCCCAAGTTTCCACCAAAGTACAAACAGCATAATATGCAATGGTATTTCACAATCATCTGTTCTTCCCATCATCCGAAACAACCAGGAGACAGGCCACAACATTTGGTCCTTTCCTCTCCCAGCTTTTAGGAGCTCTTTCTGTGCTTCACAAATCAACACAAGCATTTCCTTAAATACTTTCTTTATAGAAAAACCACTTTATATACAAGCACACGATCTATTCCTCGAGCCTCTAGGTCCTGGGATCCAAACCAGCATGAAGCAGCTCAATGTGCTGCTGTACTTGTAGCCCGATGGCCTTGGACAGCACAGGCGCAATGAACTGATGTCAAGTTCAGGCAACCGCTTATAATGAGAGAATGCCTTCCAGGACACGTGTGGAGAGCTGGGAAGGAATCGCACAGAGCCTGAACTGCAGGAGGGGTAAGAGCAATGCACTGACTGATGTTGAGGTTCATGAGGCCATCATCCTCATACCTGCTTTTCCTGGACTGCCAGACGCCATGCTTGTTCTCCACCCGACCTTGAGCCAGAGAGTACATCGCTCGGTCTGTGATGTTCTGGCAATAGTAGAGGCCAAGGGATCTAAGATGAGGGCATCTGTTTGCCAATGCAATCACACTCTCATCTGTAACATGGTCAAGGATCATGCACAAGTAAGTTTCAAATGGCCGCAAATAAGATTTCTTAAGATGCTTAGACTCATCATGTTACTCAGACATGCCCATTTTTTAGGCATGTCATGACATAGCAAAGTACTCATCGCCTGTATCCCTGTCAGACTATCCATCTGAGACTTCTAAGCATTGAACACACGTACATGATGAGGTGAAATGGGTCATGATGGATACCACTATAGAAAGAAAAACATAGTTTTGTGCAGCATCACGGAGGCACGAACCAACCTACAGTAGCTCACTGATGTTCTTTCCAACCTTCACGAGGCTGGGAGGACTAAAACCAAAGGCTACATGCGAGAGTCAAAACTAGTAGCATCATCGATATGCTGTTGTAGTGCATATTAACATTCCAAGCATATCTTGCACTTTGATAAAATTAAGCAGTTCATCCACCATTGCAACACCTCTTTCAAAAAGAGAAGTAGTCAGGGAAAGCCATCAAAAGAGAACAGTAGGTTTTCCAGGAGATACCTGTTATAAGAACACAGCCGCACAAGTCAAGGGCTCTCAGCTCTGGGCAACCATGGGCGAGACTTGTCACTCCCAAATCCCCAACATTCTCACACCACCCCAAATTGAGTCTCTCCAGCTCACAGCAGTTATATCCAATGGCCTGCATATATAATTTTACAACAATTAACCAAGGATAATAGTTAAACCTAATGCCAATGGCCCATACCAAAATACAAGCAGATCCAAATATAACCTAAACCAGCTGATACCAGACCATCTCACCCCAACCCAAATACTCCATTAAACCATTTCAAGCATAGCCTAGTCTAACATCAACCGGATCCAAACTACCAGATGTGTAATATAGGATAAGTAAGCAGTGAAGCCCTGAAGTTCGCTAATACCTGCAATGCCCTGTCAGTTGCAGCCCTAACACATCCACAAAGATTCAAGGACTTCAAGTTTTTGCAAAAGCTCGTCAAATACGCAAGTGCGGTGTCACTAAAAGCCGTACATCCACTGATGTTGAGCTTGGTAAGATTGGGGCAACCATGAGCCAAGGCATACAGAGAGCGATCAGTTAGCTTAAAGCTTTTGCTCAAGTCAAGCTCCTGTAGTTCATGGCAGAAGCTTGCTATTGTCTCAACAGCATTGTCTTCAAGCTGCGGTTTATCTTGTCGGAGTATCAGAGCATGCAATCTTGCAAATTTTGGCGCAAGAGCCAGAACTAAGTTGTTCATGTTGTTCTTGCACCTGAAAGAAGTGTCATCTAATTAGCTGAAGTCCAGAGTAAGCACACAAAGGAAAAAGCCATCCCCAACCCATCACAAATATTTCCCACATAAACTATATCCGCAAAGCATCTTGACATTGTGAAGGCCTCAAATGTGACAAGAAGAAACAGAAAACTTGAATTCACAGGTCCTAACATCTCACAATTTCAAAAATCATAACTGCAAATACTTTCAAACAGGTATGAAAAAGTTGCTTCCAAATTATAGACCTTCAGCGAGCCTACCACAATCTAACCAGAAGCATAAACAGGCACCATGGATCACAATCATAACTTGCACATAAACGAACCAAACCAAGGCAATACCTTGGAGCCCACCGAGGGTACCTACAAACCCCTCCCCCCCCCCCCCCCAAAAAAAAACCAAAACCCCTTCTATTTCCCTATTCTTTTTTTTTTTGGGGGGGGGGGGGGAGGAACAAGGGGAAACAGTTAGATGTACATAGCCTCAGCCTTAGATCGTAACAAGGGCTATTTCCAATAGACCAAGCAACAAATTGTTGAACGCAGAAAAATCTCGGTATTGAACTACTGATCCAGCAATCTGTATGCAACAGAAGGGGGTTAAAAATACCTTGTTATCTACATCACTTGTGTTACTTCAAGACCCCACCCTGAAGAAATGAAGTTTAATTGATACACGAAGAAATCAAGAAAACAAACAGATCACCAAATTCCAAAGACCCACATTGTCACGCATCACAAATGAACAAAAAGTCAATAGACTAATCTTTCAAAACCCCTGTACAAACAAGAAACAACTAATCACTCGAGCTGACAAAGTCCAACAAAGGGCCAAAAAGCTATACCAAGAGAGACAGAGACGCGTTAGCCCCAGGCCGATAGCTTCTCTCCAGCCAGTGCATACTCCGGAAGCCCTGATCACAGTCTTATCATCAACAAGAGATAGGATTCGCAATAGCAGTTCCATAGGGATATCCTTCCACTTGTTCGTCACCTCATCATCCATTCTAACACGATCATCACCACCACCAGCAAGGGAAGCACCAAACACCATGAGCTTTTTGAAGCAGAGCTCCAAGTCCTCACTTCTTAGCCCTTCTTGCAGCTCCATCTACTCTTTTACACCTTCGTTAACCTGCAAATAGTATGTTTCCCTTTTCTGCACCCAGCAGATAGAGATGCAGCTTCTTCAGAGTAGCATTCAACAAAACAATCAAGTTTAATATAAAAGAACTTATGTAGAGGACGGTGAAATTCAGCTATTTGTGATTAACATAGGAAGACTCTATGGAAGCAGTAACGAGCAGCCAGTGAGTCCAAAAGCACTCTTCCGCCAAACGCCTCACACAATAATATGCATACAACTTAGTTGGGTTCCTCATTTTTTTCTTTTTCTTTTTCTTTTTTTGTGGGGGGTACCTAAAGCCAACCCTATTTTCCCCTTCACTTAAAGATAAACAACGACCACTCAATGTGATCTCACAGGACTATCAAGCTTTATCTCATCATGGATTTCCACCCTTTAACAGAACTCATAGTAACCTTAGGAAACTTGACAAATACAAATTCCTCAAAAACCAACAAAATTGGCATGGAGAATTCCAGAATTTGTAACATGCTGCATAAAAAGCTGAATCAAAAAGAGAAAGTGCGTGATGACATCTTTTCTCTTCCCTGTTTATTTCCTCCTTTTGGGGGGGGGGGGGGGGGGACCAGAATGGGGAAATGAAAACCAAATACAGCAGAAATTATTTGTTCTAAGCTTGATCACTGGCCTCAACAAACCATAACAGCTTAAAACATATGAACTGAGTTCAACCAAACAAGTTGTCACAAACAAAATCAAGCTGAAGCCCATCACTTTTCCTTCAATTGGGCACACATAATCAAAATCCCTGGTCCATTATAACACCAAAATCTTATCTTTCTCCCCAACCCACAACCCCCATAATTACCAAAACTACTATTCCCCACAAAGAAATAGTGATGATGAAGATGATCAAACCCAAACCAATTCCATATCTCACACACACGAAAAAACAAAAGAATAAATGAACTTGCAAATAGCGAGATCAAGGTTAAGAGAGCGAAACCAATAGAGGTTGAGCTCAAGGATCATACCTGTAAGACTAAAAGCAAGTTCTTGAGCCAAATTTTTCTCTGGGCACTCCAAAATTGTGATGATAACTCAAAATATAGTATATAGACACAAATGAGAATTTGTGCCTGCTTTAGCCGTGCGGGAAGCAAGCATATATATAAAGAAAAGAAGCATAAGAGGAATATTGAGAACAAGGGTAATTAAAAAAATCAGGCGGTACACGGTGAGCCACGTGGACGGCTAAGAGGAGATGACATGAGTAGGGCTGGGCCCATTTGGACTGTAAGTTTTGATGGGTTTTGAGGGAAATGGATGATGTCAAGAGGAAAGACTACTGCTAGACAAAAAGAAAGAGGTGGGGGGGATAATGCAGGGGGTAGAAGATTCCAAAAATAACAGTCTTCGTCAAAAATCGAAACCGCCCCGCTGTTACGAAAGCAAGGAAATGGAATTCAGGAAAGCGTATTATGGTCCATTTGATTTAAAGATTAGAGCCAAAAAAAGGGGTAGAAATAAAATTAAGAGGCTGTTTAATTTAAAATGTTGAAATGTAATGTAATTAAAAATGAATTTAAGGGTGTGATTGATAGGAGGTAAAATCATTTTTCCGAAAAATCATTTTTCTATTTTACGTTGTTTGGTAAAAAATGGAGGGGAAAATTATTTTCAGGGGAAAATAATTTTACCTCCTGAGAAGGAAAATATTTTCCCATGAAAATGGCCGTAAAACCATTTTCCTGGGGCTCGAAAACAACTCTGCTTCTATAACTTCTATTCGATTTCAGGAAAATTTCAGTAACGTTCGAAAGCCTTACTCCCTCTCTTGAATTTGGAAGTTTTGGCTCTCACCATTGTTGAAAGCCGGTTGAAACACTCTTGCCATTGTGCTCGAGAGCTTTTAAACTAGACTTCAAGTGCGCCATTAGAATCAAGAAAAAGTCGAAAGAGAACCCATGACGACGATTTGGAATTTCAAAATATCTCCACCCAAATAGCAGAAATCGCCATAGCTCTATAAAAGATATCTAAAATCCAAGCTCGACGTTGACCTTCTTTATCAAAAAGTGATGAAAATCGAATGGTTTTAAGAGAACTTTTTAGGTAGCGCTTTCGATCACCTCGTAAAGTCTGAAAATCTTGCAAAGGGCTTTCCAGCGAAGAGCGACAAATTGAGAAGGATTTGATTTGAAAAATTCAAGGAGAACAATTGAATGAAGTGATATTTCTCTCTCTCTTTTTTTTTGTCTCCCCTTTTTTGGCTAAAGAGAACAAACAGTTGAGAATTATGACTTTGTGACTGTTTGATGACTTTGTAAGCACTGATTGATGACTAAATTGACCGTTTATTTGTTAGCTTAGCCTATTAGTATCAAACACTTGAGAATTATGGTATTGAAAAATAGTTTTTCATTCTACCAAATAGCAGAAAATGATTTTTCGGGAAAATGATTTTCCATTCTACCAAACAGTAGAAAATGTAGGTGGAAAATTATTTTCCTTACGAAATCATTTTCCATGGAAAATAATTTTTCGGGAAAATAATTTTTCCTCCTACCAAACACACCCTAAGATCAATTGCTATACAAAACATCTTTAGGTACAGTATCACTGTACATTCTGGAGTCCAAGTCTAACAAATGCACAACTCACACAACCTAAATTGTAAATTGGAGTGTCCTATATAGATAATTGTTACTTATTGCAAACTTTAACTTGATGCAATTGTGTGCGCATTGGTTAGTGACCTGGTGATGGTTTCCAAGGTGAAAGGTCTCATATTCAATACCTACCATCTACAACTTTTTGGGCATTCCCAACCTAAGTTTCAAAAATTAAAACTCAAGGATGTCACATCAACAAAAGTTTCACTTTTTTTGAACTTGCATTCCATCACTTTTCTAACCCACGGAACTCCAATTTTGATTACACAATAAAAATATTTATCATGGACCTACCTTAACACACAACTCTTTTTTTAATCACCTAAAAATTGTATATCACACACAAAAAAAGGAAAAAAAGCAAAAATATCTAAAAAACAGCAAAGGGGACCGCGAGGCAGACGGCATACACGATCCCCCACACGAGTCACCCCTTGCATTTTCTTAGGTGGAAGAGAATCGGATGACATGCGGGGCCCACACCCTTACACGCGTGTCACCGATTGTGAATGCCCTTAGCAAATTTTATTTTTACTTTTTATTTTTTTTACCTTTCTACCTTTCTCTTGGCATATTATATTTTTTTGAAAAAATTTACCTTCCTACCTTTTTTTTGCAACACTTGCATAAATTTTTTTTTAAAAAAATATATTTCATTATATGCCATTCCTAACTTTTTTTTTAAAACATTTACTTAGTTTTATCTTTCTTTAAAAAAGTTATTCTATTGTGCAATAAATATTTTTTTCATCATACACTTAACATTGTTCTATTATACACGAACCATTGTTATATTTTGCAGTGACTTCCTAACTACCCCAAAAAAATGCAACATTTGGTTAGCTTTTTTTCCAAAAAAATATATTCCATTGTGCAACTTCCTAACTTTTTTTAAAAAAATTTATTTCAACACATATTTGGTTTTCTTTTAAGAAACTGTATATATTCTATTGTACACTAAATTTTATTTTATCATACATTAAATACTATTTTATTATACACTAAATAGTATTATATTCAGCACTAAAACACTGGAATGTAACAAAAAACACTGAATTTGTTTTTTTTAAAAAAAGTTTACCTTCCTTATTTTTAATTTTTTTTTGGCAATATTTACTTAGTTTACTTTAAATATATACTCCATTGTAAACATCCGTAACCTTTTGATTATTATTTCAAACATTTGTTTAGTTCTTTGTTAAAAAAATATTTTATTGTACTCTAAATATTGTTCTATCATACTCTAAATAAAACAGAAAAGCCCAATGCACAAGCATCCCGCGTTCACGCAGGGTCCGGAGAAGGGCTCCACCCCAAGAGGTGAACTGTAGACAGCCTAAACTGACTTTGTCAATGGCTGATTACAAGTTTGAACTCGTGACCTTTTTGCCATGCGGAGACAACCTTGCCGTTGTAATATTTGATTAGTTTTTTTCCCCAAAAAAATATATTTCTTTGTACACCTTCCTAGATTCTTTTTAGTTTTTTTTTCTCAATAGTTGCTCAGTTTTATTTTAAGAAAATATATATAGTATATGGTATAGTAAACATTAAACACTATTTTACTATCCACTAAATACTATTATATTATACACTAGCGCACTGGAAGGGAAAAAACACTAGAAGTATCTAAAAAATGATCATGTCAATATATTAGTTATATTCAACGCTTATATAGAACCATAGGTTGATATATTACAACTCAAATTAAATATAAAATCACTCTACAAAGTACAAGCACCTCCGTCATGCTTGATAGGTTTCTATATTGAAGATTAGAACACATCTATCATTACCAAGTAAATTTGTCAAAACATATCATATAAATGTAGTCATTTTATTTTGGTATTGTTTAGTTGTCATTTTTGTAAAAATTAAAATAAGTTGTAGTGACTGACTACATACTCTAGTTTAAACTTGGAGTTATTTTGATGTTCATTAGTTCATATTTTGGTGTTGTTTAGTTGTTACTTTAATGAACATTATTATAAGTTCATCATACATGTATGCAAAAATAAAGATTAAAAAAATATCCATTACTTCATTCAATTTAATTACTCATAAGCAAAAACAGCATAACAAATAATACTTTAATTTAATAAATGCATTTGATTTGATGATCTAAGAAAAATCATTCTAATATTCACTAAATTATTAAAATATTTTAGTGTTCATTAAATTAGAACTAAGTGATTATTGAAAAAAAAAGAATAGAGAAGGATAAGAGTGAAAAATTATACTAATCTACATTAAATCAATTACAACTAAGTAAAATGTTGCCACTAAAAGACAAAAAAGGTAAAGAATTGAATATTTAAAAAAAATATTGGCACTTTAGTGGAGTCAAACCCAAGACCTTTGGCACAAACGGTAATAATACACTTGAAGTGCATGATAGTCGCGAAAATGATACATGTACTACCGTGTGCTGAGCGCGCTTCAAAATAGCATGTACCTTACTCCTGTATCTTAAGGTGTATAATATAATTTGTGAATTAAGACATATGAACATTGTTCATGAGTTTTAATACTTTCATGTAGCATTTGGTTTAATTTATGAGTAACAAAAATTTCTAAGAATATAGGATTATATAAATCAGTGAGAAAGAAAAATTTTACTCACAGTCAAATATAAAAACCTAATGCATGTTATTCTAGGTTTAAAAAAAAATGAAACAAATATAAGGTATGAGAATTAGTCTTGTCATTTTCATACCAAATTTTTTAAAATGGTGAGTTAAACCACACATAAAAGGTATGTGGATTGTGTTTTTTTTTTTTTTAATTGCTAATATTGATTATTTTAGTTTAGTTCAATTTAGCAAAAATAAGTTAAAAAGAACAGAGCTTAAACAATTACAGAGGGAGAGATATTTACTTAACCTATACCTAAAAGTTTTAGTAATACATCTGGTATATAACTTTAGATTTTGTTTTCAAAAAAGAACTTGTTACAGTTATAAAAGTGGAGTCGACATACATTGATAATTTAAGAGATTTTGAACATGTTTATATGCTAATGAATAACTCCAGTCATTGACAATTGGTTTAAGGGTTGGAACCTCATTTGTTTAATACCTGATGGATTTAAAATTTAACATGGTATAAGAGCATGTTGTTCTTGGGTTTGGTACTGTCCTCATTTGTTTAATTGAGTCCACATGCGGGAACGAAAACACAAACCTTATTGCTATATGGGGTCTGAACTACCTGTGTTGTAACTCAGAGAGATTAGTTGTTAGTAGTCCACACGTGTCATGTTAGAATTATAAAAGTGACACCCATATTGATAATTTAAGAGGCAATGAGTTTGTTTATAAGCCAATGAGCTAGTTACTTCTCCAGTCATTGTTAAGTGATTTTGGAGTTGGAACAACATTGGACTTGTATGAATGATTCGTCTCTGTAAGGCTTAATTCATCTAAAACTTGACATAAACAAACATTAAGTATGAGAATCACTAATTCTATCTCCCAACTAAGATTAAAAAATAGTCAAACGACCCAAAAGAGAGTTTACAAGTGGTCATTGGCGATAGAGCTAGCAAATTAAAATTCGAATTTGGGTCGGATAAATCGAACAATGTCAAAATTCGGACAAGAAATTGATGTCCAATACCCGCCTTTTTCTAAGTCAGACAAATTCGACTAAGGCTGAATTCAAGTCGAAATTGGGTTTGGACAATAAAAATATAAAAAATATTGTGTCCGAATTTAAAATTTGGATAAAAAATTCATAATTGTACCCAATTTTTTTCAAATCAGACAAATTCGAATATTCAGATCACACATCTTTTTGCTAGCTCTAATTGGCGAGCTTTAGTCAGCTTAAGTGATTTGTAAAAGGGAGATGCTTTTTTATTTCAACAAGCTTTTAAATTTGCTTTATTCTCCCCCTATCGATTGCTATAGTCCCCTTTTATGCATGAATAAATTTCAAAACGATGAATATTCTTGCTATTGTTAAAAAAAGAAGAAGAAAAAGCATTTTTATGTTATTCATACGCTCCTTTATATTTCCTCGTCTACAACAAGCACAAGCTTGTTCATTAATTTGATATTTAATCTGAGATTTTTTTCAAATTAATTTTCTGATTTTCAAATTAGTAAATTTAAGATTGGAAAGCAAACTAATTAATGAGTTTCTTAGAAATTTGGTACCTATCCATTTTTAAAGGTGGGACACAATTCAATTTCTATAATTATCAGACTAATGGCACATATAAGTGTGAATATTTGAAATTTACATCCAAACTCACACCCTAATTTAAATTCGGGGCTTTTTTTGGTCAAAAAATCTATATATTCAAACTTTCAAATTGAAACGTCATATTATATTACATAATTATACGTATTTCTAACAATCTTACACATAAATATATAATACCCATGGGATATTTGTTGAATGGGGCAAAGGTATTTTTGACAATTTGAAATCTCCCCCGCCCCAAGTTTCAAGTAGTGATTGACTTTACATTGAGCCCCTCCCAAAATTTTTATTTATTCCCCATGACTCGGAACCAGTCACGCTCAGGGCTCCCAATAAACAGATTTATCAAATTTGAAATTTTATAAGTTGCCGACTAAATTATTGCTTCGTAGGGCATTCTGAACACGGCACTGTCAAGAGCGTCATATTAGTATATGTACATTATTATTGTTAGTTTTGTTACCGTTAGTATTTGCTTCTGCTAACACATGGACCCAAACCATTAAACATATATATATATATATATATATATATATCTATCTCTATGCACGCGCACACACATATATGCAAAAGTGGTTCAGATATCACCTGTTAGGGTTAGTGTTGGAATAATTAATTTAGCGGAAGCAAAATACTGGATGACAAACAAATTGAAAAAAATTAAACAAGATCAAACACAAAATAGGAGATAAGATTTTAATGCGGAAAACCCAAATGGGAAAAACCATGGGCGGTCATGAGCAAAACATATCCATTCATTGAGAGAGAGCACAACAAATGATCTCAACCCTATAGATCAACTAAAAAAAGATAGTAACTCACACACACAAACTCTCACCAAAATTCTCCTCTCACTCACACTGGAATAGTTTTCAAATTTTTTTGGCATACAAAAGGTGAAGAAAAACCCTCAATAAATACGGGAAAAACCTTCTTAAACCTAGCTCCCAAAAACACTAAAAAATATCTCGACTGTTGATCTTGCCTTGGGATCCAAGCATATCCAAGCATACATCTCATAAAAAGGAAATTAGGGTTAGCAAAAAATTTAGGGCCACACACAACAAACTTCACCTTGGATCAAAATCCATCAACAACACTCATTATCATCTCACAACCCCGTAGGGTAGAGCCCCTAAAAAGCTAAGATCAACAGCTAAATTCAAGTACTTGGACTTAGCTAAATGAACCGACTTCTTCAAACTTTTCTTCCTCATGTAATCTAACCACATATGAAACAGATGAGAAAAATCATCATCGGAAGGGTTAATCGAAATAGTTTTAGACCCTAAACACCCCGTTGTAGAAGAACCCTGCAAAATATAAAGGTCTTCGTGCCTCAAACCCTTCAACAAGACTTAAGCACCTTTGGAAACCTTTAGAACTCCACCTGCAACTGAATTCCCTAATCCTTTGGCTTCAAGAACACCCACAGAAATCAAATTGTGATTAAAATCAACAACATGCTGATCTTCCGTTAAAGTTCTAACAACACCATCATGATTCTTGATCTAAACAATACCGATTCCAACAATATTATATTGGGTATTGTTCCCTATATTAACAACACCAGAATCAATAGGATTATGTAGATAACAAATCTTTGTGGGGACATATATTATAGGTACGTATATCATAAATCTAAGATCCATTAAGAAGCACTCATGTTCTTAAAAAAAAATTTTCTTTCTCCTTGTTAAATTTTAATTTGCGACACTCAGAAATTTTATACCATGTTTATGACAATAATGACGGGTTCCCTCAAACTTAGACTTGAAATTCTTTTTTCTAGAACCACACCTAACAAACGAGCCTTCAGCTTTCTCATCAGAATGCACTTTAAAGTCATATTTTTCTTTAGACAACAAGGTAGACTTGACATCCTCGTAACTTAGAACTTATGTACTACAACATAGTAAGATTTCTTTAAAGTGCTTATATGAAGGAGACAGCGAAAAAACTAATAATATGACTTTATCCTCATCGACAATCTCAACTTCCAAATTCTCCATATCTAGAAGAATAGAATTGAATTCATCAAGGTGAATTTGAATAGGAGTATCTTTAGCCATAGGGATCGTATACAAACGCTCCTTGAGACAAATTTTGTTGACAAGACTTTTAGTCATGTAAAACTATTGCATCTTTAGCCAACCCATAGTAGTAGTACAATGAACAACCTCACGAATAGCCTGATTCGTAAGACAAAGTTGAATTGCCGTAAGAGCCTTTTCATCAATCTCTTCCCATTCCTCTTTGGTCTTACAGATGAGCCTAGATAGTAGCGCCTTCTTCAATCCGTTTGTGTGAGAACAACTCTCATGTTGACCCTCCACAAACTAAAACTAATCATACCATCAAATTTCTTGTTATCAATTTTGTGGCAGCAATCATCCTATAACCAAAGCTCTGATTCCACTTATTAAGCAAAAGTTGCTCAAATACCACTTTGTTAGTGTTAGTATTTGAGCAATTAATTTAGCGGAAGGAAAATATAGGATAACAAACAAATCAAAAACAATAAAACAAGATCAAACACAAAACATGAGGCAAGATTTTAAAGTGGAAAACAAAATGGGAAAAACCGCGGGCACCCACGAGCACAACAAATCCACTAACTGAGAAGGAGTATAACGAACGATCTCAACCTAAAAGATCAACTCTCTCACCAAAACTCTCCTCTCCTGCAGAATGGAATAGCTCTCACAATTTTGACATATAAAAGGTGAAGAAAAGCCCTCAGTAAATATAGTAAAAATCTAGATACAACATTCCTAAACTTAGCCCTCAAAAACCCTAAAAAGGGTCTCGACCATTGATTTTTGCCTTAGGCTCCAAGCATACACCTCATAAAAAGGAAATTAGGAGTATCAAGAAATTTTCGACCAGACCCCACACACACACATACACACACACACACACACACACACACACATGTATGTATGTATGTGTCTATCTATCTATCTGTATATATATGTGTGTGTATGTGTGTGTGTGTGTATATATATGTGTGTGTGTATGCGTGTGTGTGTGTGTGTGTGTGTGTGTGTGTATGTGTGTGTGTGTGTGTATATATATATATGTATATATATATATATATGTATATATATATATATGTATATATATATATATATATATATATATATATATATATATATATATATATATATATATATATATATATATAAACGAAATATCCCTCAATTTTTTTGCAAGTATCATTCTCACAAAATTTCTAAGATAACTATTTTTTTTTTTTTTTGGTCAAAAAGAAGTTAGTCAATTACGAATGATAGGTTCTCTTTCAAAGAAAGATTTTATAAAGTTAATTATAATTCTAAAGAATTTCTTTCCAAATTTAAAAGAAAAGAGAATGCTCAATAATGAAAATACATTATATTGTGCTAGTTTTGATCAAAATACTATATTCTATTACTAATACTACTTTCATTGTTACCAAAAATAATATATTATGTCATAACATTGTAATTTTATGCAAACAAGATAGTGAATAAAATTAAAGTTGATTCATTTTAAATGTTACGATGTAAAAGTTTATTAATTTTGATAACATTGATCAATGAATTCGAACACCATTTAAACATTTGGTGATGGCTGATACACTTTCGTTAGAATTGTAATATCTATATCCACATTGGGGCCTTCTTTAGTTGTACATACAAATAGTATACCTAGCTTTATATTAAGTTAGTTATTTAATAACCTATAAACATTTTTGCTTTTTATAATATATTTAGATCAATAGTTAAAGAAGAAAAAGAGGTATCTAAAAAAAAAAGTTTAACACATATTATTGTTATAATATATGAAAACTTACTAGATTTTTTCAATTTTCAATGTAGTAAGTAAATGTCAACAATTTTTTGGTCGTAAGAGGATCTTTTTTTAATTTAACTTGTACATTCTTATTGTGATATTCTTACTACCAAACTTCAAACAATGATTACAAGAACAAATTTATGACATTTTCTACGTATTACATGAGTCCTTAATACTAGTTTTAAATTCACATCACAATAAAAGTCAAGGAAATTGACACCATAATACTCAAAATCTACCATTTAATTGGATTCTATATGTCTAGAATATCTTTTTTTCCCATCTGATTATAACTCTTCATATTCGATTTTAACAGTAATCAATATAGATTGATTCAAGTAATTTGAAATTTGATTTCCTTAAGCAAGTTCTTGAATTTGAGTTTGATAAATAAAGAGAATCTTCAGGCTCGACCTCAAATCTCAACGCTAGATTAATATACAACCTTGGAAGCCATGTACCGCGCAACCTGGTGTCTCCAACAAGGCTTAATCAACGTCATAATTGTGCCCCTCATAGGTACATTTGCGACCAAGAGTAATGCTAGAAGTCTCACAAGTCACAACAATAATGGTTGATGAGTAAACTCAGAAATGTTGGCACGTTGGACCTACTAAAACGTACGATTTGGCATATGTGCAAAGCCTTCGCTTGATTTACTACATGTTAGGCACAATATCTACATATTTGGCGTAATTTTCATTATTTTATAGATTAAAAACTTTTAATGTGTGGCCAGCTTTCACATTATATTTTATAATCTCGAATCCTTCACATCATGTGTGATGGATTATGGCGTCCTATACGTCCATCATAAAACCTTTTGATGCCTATCGCATTCTTATTTCTTACGCTTTCAATTCGTTCTTTCCTCTCCAACTCTAGTTTTAATTTTTTTTTTTTTTGGGGATTACTAGAAGATAATAAATGATTGGCCATGATTATTGATGGGATGTCCCAATTTTAGTTTTATTATACTAATACGTTAGTTTTAGTAACAAAAAAATTGGTCTCCCTCAATATAAGATTTTTCCAATTTTATGTTTTTCTCTTACTTTTGGATAAACTTGACAAATGGACCATTTGATTTGTTTTTAGATCAGGTCATGTTCGAATCAATAAGAATAAGGGGGATTTGGTTTAATGTCGAGTACTTTGATATTCGATCAAATAAGCTATTTCAAATGTTGGGTTAAGTATGTGTTCATATTAGTTTGCTTCAAGTTGGTTTTGTTAGGTCTACTTTTCTATGCAGTTATGTAGGATGCTTCACAATCAACTGATAAGTTTTATGAAATTAGTTTCAGGTGTTTGAGTTTAAATTCGAGCTATTTCAACCACAATTTTGTGATGAAATGGCTCACCCAATCTGGGAGCTAAGCACTTGTATTTAGAGTTAATACATATGCAATTAAATTACATAAGTACCCTTATCTTATTACACTCCCTCAAGCTCGGATAGGGAGCACACGGACAGATTGGACTTATTAAATACAAATTGTTAGAAAGACAACCCTTTAGTAAAAATGTCCGCTAATTGAAACCTGGTAGGTACATGCCGAACAACTAGATCGCCATAAGCAACACATTCTTGCAAAAAATGATAGTCAACGACGATATGCTTGCTGCGATCATGATGTATTGGATTGACAGTTACATATGTGTAATAGCCTGAATCAAAATCATATTTATTTATTTAATTAAGTCATGTTATTTATTTTTCACATTTATTTATCTCATTGAATCATCCCAGTTGAGAAAATGAATTTCGGGCCCCACTTTGCTATTCGAGTTTCATTTACCGGACCATTTCGGGGGAAAATTGATAGTAGGCCTCGATATTTATGATTTAAAAGATTAAATTATTTTTCATAACATTACATTTAATCTCGAGCTTTGAAAAAAAAAAAAATTTTACAAACGCACTCGGTTTCAGTTCTTTCTCTAAACTGAGCCCATTTAAGGCCGACTTTGACCCAACAAGACTTGACCCTTATTTGTTTAGCTAAACTCTCTTAATTAAGCCTTAATTAAGCTTAAAATCCTTGACTTTTCTACTTTCATTTTCAGCCAAGTAAAACCAAGTATAAATTGTAAAATTTTCATTTTATTTTCATTTTACACCGAGTATTCAAGACACTTTTTCTCTCTTCCCTCTCCTCCTTCTCTCTACATGGCTGCCAGCACCAATTTCAGCAGCAAAAATACCCCTCTCAGCCACCTTTCAACCACCAAACATCCACCACTTACCACCCCCAACCCCCCCTCTCACCCCCACAAACATCAAGGATCTTTCTTACCTCTTTTTCAATCACAAAGTGAGTGTTCTTTTCACCCCTATGCTGATTTTTGTTTTGATTCTTGATCTTCTTGGTTTTTGTTTTTTATTTTGGTTGCTTTAGTGATGAATTATGCTGCTTTTATGGTATTAAGAATTATCTTGGTGATGGTTCATGTTGGAGTTGAAGTTAGGGTTAAGGTTTTATCTTAATCATGCAAGCTTCATGTTCAAGTGTTGAATTTTGATTGTTTTAAACGAGATTTTGTGATCTTTGGCATTGCTAATAAATATCAAGATGTTTATACTGATTTATATAAGTTAAAGAGTGATTTTAGTGGGTGGTTATGTGAAGAAAAGATTGCAAACATGTGATAATTGAGCTGTCAACAGACCTAAAATAAGGGCCACTTTGGGATTAAACTGGTACTGTTTGGCACATCCAAAATTTATGATTTTTGGTGTAGTGATACCTTGATGAGTTAGCTTTCAATAGGATTTGAAATTACTCAATTTGGAGTTGTGGGGACAAAGTTATGACCAATTTACTCAAGACTGCGCAGAATACATTAAAACTGGAAACTGAACTGGAACAGTGACTTTACGGAAAAACTGGTATTGATTGGGTCACTAAAAAATTGTGATTTTTGGTATGTGGATAGGTCAATGAGTTATCTTTTAAATTCCCTTTGAATCGCCTTAATTTGAGTTCTGTGGAAAACGTTATAGTCATTTTGCTACGACTGCGCAGATTGAACTGAAATTGTGCACGCCTGTGTTCTACCCTAATTTTAGGAACCTCAGTATATGAATCATGATTTGTGTCCTAAATGAAAGTTTTATTGTACATTATGAGCTTTTCATATTGGGGTTTTATATCTCAATTGGAGGTTGGTAGTTAAAGATATGGATTTTCCAATGCAGACCATCAACGGTAACACGAGTGAATGCAGAAATTGAGACATTTGGAAATATTATCAGAAGTTTCTATATAATTATGGGTATTTTCAGAAGTTCAACAAGTTTTATTATGTAAAGAAGCTTACTTGGGTTGTTAACTGAGTTAAACAAGTATGAAAATGAAATTTGGGAAGTAAGCAGCGTAATAACTCAAAATCAGTGTCATTTGGACCAAGTTAGGGTGTTATATGAGCTTTTATGAACCTCACAGCACCCCTTATGGCATAAACCATTTGTCACCCATTTCAGAAGCACTAGCCATTCTATTATCAATTTCAGAAGCATCACACTTTTCATTATCCATTTTAGAAATATCAGAAACCTATATTTCATTTATATCAATTAAAATCTTTTCATTATCACCTCAGTCATTTCCATTTGGTCTATTTTGCTTCAATTTAACTTGTCTTAACCCTAACTGATTTAAATCAGTTCATTTTGGTTTAACTTGTCTTATATTGCATTACAATCAGTTTATTATATTGAAATGCACAAGTTATGTATCCCATTTTATTACTCAATTTCTGTTACACATACTTTTACTTACTCAATTATGCGAGTAAGGATCATTTATTGACTACATATACTTACAATGACATTTATGAAACCGAGTTGAGGCCTAATTCTCGTTCCCCATTTTGCATAAGTGTTATCAAGTCAGAATATATTTATCAAGTCAGATGATATTTATGAAACAGCTGACTTGTCTCAAGTCAGATGACATTTTTAAAGACTCAAGATATGTGCATTGCCTGTATCTTTAGAAATCGCAGTGTATTTATCAACGTTATCATGTTTTAGTAAGTACATCAATGAATAAGTTATACAGTGATTTATCAGATAATTAGTGACCCCATCAGTTATCATCTATAGGGCATTCGCCCTTCAGTTACCCATGCGGCTTCAGGCCAGGTCCCCCGGTTGGTAGGTATACACCTATCCATAGATCGTAACAGTATCAAGGGGTTCACTATCAGATAATAACTAATAATACAGTTTTACATCATCTCATTCACTGTTTTAACTTAAAATGAATTGCAAATTAGGCCCAACCAGTGTTCAATGATCATTTAACAATTCAGGAATGCATGTACTAAGTTTCGGCTCACAGTTCAAAATGTTTTTCATATTTTGTTTTAGGCAAATGCTCAGAGTATTGCCCTCATGCCAGCAAATCAGTTAAAGAGAATAAGTGAAGCAGGGAAATCCGGATGGATTAGAAGTAATGCCGTATATGCACACTTTAAAGTTGTATTTTGAATTCTTCTGTAGATGAAGATGTAGACTATATAGTGATTTATTTTACTATGGTTTATAAACTCTTTATTGGTTAACACTTGATGTGAGTGTATATATTTGAGGCTATGCTTAGATATATTATTTATAACACTCACGTTTCAAGCCTTGTCCTTTGTACGGCGGTAATGCCCCTATCATTGGATTGTCTAGATTATAATTAAGGGATTTATTAAGGAAAATACAAACAGTAAAACATGTTTAATTGGGGGCGTTACAGATTTGGTATCAGAGTCAGGTTGAGATTTTCTTTATGGGATATAGAGTGGGGAGTTAAGGTACTGAGAAAGTGGTTAGTGAGGAATGAAGATTATTATGATATTATTGGAGATTTGTGACGATTGTAATGTCTGCTTATCTTTCACATATTCTACTCATATATTCTTCTTTGTCATATGGATCCCTACAATGTATATATAGTTTGATATCAAGTATAAGACTTGAGGGTGATTTTTAACAACAAGTTACCGGTGTTCCAATGCATTTAGATATGTATGGTCATATGAGCCACCCATCTGATTGGTATGCCATTCTTTTAGCTTGAATTGTTTATGTTTGGATGTAAACCTTTGTACTCCGGGCATGTAGCCCGTAAAGTTGTGGTCTCTGGCGTATAGCCGTTGAGTTTGATTTGGTATCCTTGTACTTCTATTCGATGTAGATGATGTGATGTAAGGCTTTAAGCTTGGGAATTGGCCAGTTTGCAGGCGAAACTCTGTTCGTTTCGCCCCAGAAATTTCAGAATCATTAACACTCGTAGCCCTAGGGCTGGGGGTGTTACAAATGTGCCCTATGAAACGCCCTTGACTCATTTTGGGGTTAAATGTATAGGAAAAACCAAGTATGGGCGGAATACATAAGTTCAATTAACTTGGCAGTTTTGATCAGTGCACAAGGACCGACCTTGAAGTAACTTTTGTCTATGATCACCATGATTTACGCAAGGATTTTCCATCCTGAGTTTAAGTTTAAGGAGATATCTTTCATATAAAATAAGTTTCAAGTGGATTAGAGGTCATTTGGTCATTCAAAACTATTAGACAAGTCAAAGTCTACAAAGTTGGCAAAATCCTAATGCACAAGGTCTGAGTTTAGTCCACTTGCAGCCTATGCATTCTATCAGATAGAGATGTTTTAATTAGTCTATATCAAAATTTAGAAAGTAAGCTTTCCAATGACCCATATTGCAGCACATTAGGAGACCAGTGGTCTATGAAATTCAGCCTAGAAGTCTGATGGTATAGACTATTCAAGTCATTGGGTACCTACAACTTTGAGTGTATGCTTCCTCATCATATGAGTGTCATTTTGTGTAGGTAACTCCTTCAATATGCCTCAATAATTACAGATATATTTTCTTTAGTAACCCAAGAATTTCAGCTAAGTGAGCTATATGAGAGTTCTTGATGTAGTATCCCCTGAATTGTTGGATTTTAGAGAGGCTTATTCTGCTATACATAAGTTCGAAACCATTGACTACAGACTATTTCATATAAGAGAAACCAATGTCACTTTAGAGAGATATTTTGTTTCAATTCATTGCAATTCAAGACTTGCTTAAATTGTCCAAACTCTGTAAGTAGACCATTGACTCCACCTCCACCTATGAAGTAGACATTACTCTTGAAAATATTTCACTGCACTTTCTGATGACGTACCATCTACCATTGTCCTTGTTGGATGATCAACTGTTGGATACGCCTCACTTGACTAGGAGCTTCATTTTTTGTCTTCATGGCATCACTCCATCCAGTTGCATCATCATTCACTCTCATGTCATATCTTCATCAGTTCTGATAACTTTTTCCTATTTTTAAGAGCTCAATTGTTACTAGTAGCTGGATTATGATTGGGTTGCACCCATGTCAATAGATGATAATTTTGTAGCACGCCTGAACAGAAGGCAGATCTTAACTACACTTTGCATAGGGTTGATTGTTGTCTAACTTGTGGAATCTATTGCTAAACGAAATGCGATGTGTCTATCCTTTTTGGCTGATTCAACCTCAGTTTCCTATTGAAGACCACGTTCATAAAGCTCAAGTTTGACAATCAAAATCTTTGCATGCATTTGGATTACGTCAGTGAGAAATAGCCTCTTAGAAAAATGCTTTCAGCTGATTCAGACTAAAGAACTCTAAAGTGAAAAGTATGACCCAGTGGAACCTGAAAAATAGATTCGAGAAATGGAGAAAATTTTCACTGTAATAGAGATTTCAGGTGATAAAAGGGTGAACATTGGAATATTTCATCTAACTGGTGAAACCGATATTTGGTGGAACATTGTTAAGAATAGGCTCTCAGGGCCTGACTTCACTTCGAGTAGATTTCTAGAAGAACTAACCACAATACTCCAGATTGCTAAGTGGGAACTGACAAATGCACATGCTGCGGTAGCCCAGGGCACCTCATCGCTGCCTTTTCGTGAAAACTGAAGGCTATAGATAAGGGTTCTCACCTTCATGGCCCGCAATTGTAGGAAGGGCTTATATGTTGAGTAAGAAAGAAGCTGCCACCTTTGGCACAGTAGTTGCGAGAACTCTCTTTCACTTTCAAAGCCATTTTGTGTATTGATTGATTCAGTTGCCACTCATTCATTATATCCACACGATCTATCATGCAAGTGAATCTTGAGAATAAGGAGGCATAAACCAATGATGGACTCAAGTTATCCAATGACTCTAGAGTTGAGTGTTCTATTTCTCATCAATTGTTTCAATCACTGTTGGTGGGATAGTTTTTCCTAGAGTTCTGATTCTATTTGACTTATCAAACTTTGATATCATTTCAGAAATGAGCTGATTTTGTACATATGGGGTCAAGATAGATTGTGATGACCCTAAGATTATTTTAAGAGATGAACAAGGGAGAGAAATATGTTTCATGGACAACGAAAGGAAAAATCTTGTCCTTTAAATTCTGTTATGAAAACCAATGAGCTCTTATGTCAAGGACATATTATGTATTGGTGTTGGTAACATTCAACTGAAGAAAGAAAAAGTAGAAGATATCCCGATAACTTGTGAATTTAGAGATGTTTTCCTGAAGAATTACTAGGAGTGCTCCGCAAAGAGCAATTGATTATGAGATTGAATCAATCTCTAATGCTCAATCTATCTTCAAAACCCCATATCGTATAGCCTCAATTGAGCTTAAAGAACTGAAGTTTCAGTCAGAGGAGTTATCACAGAAGATATTTATCTAACCATCCAAGTGTGCCATTATGGGATGCCTAGTTGTATTTGTAAAGAAGAAGAATGGAACCTTGAGGTTATATATTGTTTTCATAGAGATGAACACAATCACCATCAAAAACAAATACCCATCGCCCAAGTGAATGACTTGTTGATCAACTGCAAGGACCAAGAGAGTCTTCTTCAAGATTGATTTAAGGTCAGGGTACCATCAACTTAGCATTATATCTGAATACATTACCAAAACCATACTACGGACCATGTATGGGTCATGATGAATTCACTGTGATGCCTTTTGGCCTAATCAATGGCCCTGCGGCCTTTATAGATCTTATGAATAGAGTTTCAGACCATATCTAGACAAGTTATAGTGGTGTTATAAAAACAAATTATCTTGAAATACTCTAAGGATAGAGATAAGCATACTGTTTATTTGAGACAATGTTATAGACCTTGAAGGAACATCAATTACATAGCCAATACAAAAAACATGAGTATTGTTGTGGAATAAATGGTTTCAAAGGAAGAGATTATGATTGAATTGTAAAAAGGTCAAAGCAGTTACAAAGTGCTCAAGACCCACCAATGCATTGAGATTAAAAATCGTATGAGTTTAGTAGGGAATTATCGAGTTCAGAAAGGAATTGTCATATAGTGATACCTTATTCCTCCCAACAGTTCAAGTCTTATGGGTGGTACCTTACCCATAATCTAGGTGCACTGAGAATTTGAAAACACATTACTTATAAGGGGTACCTTGTGTAATCTATACTGGCCATCAGAGTTTCAAGTATGTCTTCTCTCACAAGAAGCACAGTCTACATGAAACATCAGTTATGACAAATTCACTATCAACCAAGAACTGAAAATATTGTGGCGGATGCCCTGAATAGGAAGGCATAACATACTGTGAATACTATAGTGATTACTCAACTGAATTTCTTGAGAGAGCTCAAGGACTTGCATATTCGATTAATGTCACACTGGAAGGCAAATGTTCAACTGCTGGCACTTACCTTACAGCCCTCTCTAATGGTGGAGCCTAAAGTGAATCAAGATAGTGATCCTGCGCTCCAAAGAATAAAGCAAAATCTTAAGAAAGCAGATCTTAGAGGAGGCTCATAATACTCGCTATTTGGTGCACCGGGGGGGCACCAATATGTACACAGATTTGAGGCAATATTTTTGTGAAACAATATGAGAATAGAAATTGCAGAATATATGGATAAAGGTCTGATTTGCCAAAAAGGCCAAGGCAGAACACCAGCGCCCCGTAGGTGAATTGAGACCTTTAGAAATTCCCACTTGGAACTGGGACTTCAATGGACCTTGTCATGGAATTCTCTCAGATATAGTGTCTGATAGAGGTCAGAGATTTCAAGCCTATTTTGGCATGCACTTCAAGGAGCCTCTGGAACTAGATTGAACTTTAGCAGTTCTTATCATCCTGAAATGGATGGGCAAGCATCTAAACTATTAATGGATCAACTCTTCCAAGTTGGCACCTGTAGTGTTTCATGACCAACATTTGCATTTGAAGAAAGTATGGAACTCCCAGCAGTCAATGTTGTGATAGCACTAGCAGAGAATCCTTCACTAAACATCAGGACAAAATGACAGCAGACATTGACAACAAATCATTTTATGGGTCGTGAAGATCTTCTTCAACATTTAATAAGGCAGCATATCTCAGAAGACTTTTGAAAGCATACCATTGGAATCGACAGAAAAGTTATGTTAATAAACGAAGGAGATTCCTAGAATTTCCGGTATATGATAAAGTTTTTCAGAAAGTCTCACCAACTAGGAGTATACGGAGGTTGTAATGCGACCTAAATTGCGGTCGAGATCTTTTGAACCATATCAATTCATGGAAAGGTCGAATTCCATAACTTGTCTACCAGATCTGCCTATATAACTCAAATATGTGCATAACATGCTCCGTGTTCCTTATCTTACAACTCAGGTAGTACATTTCAAATCCTGACCATGCTGTCATAATCAAATCCATTGCGGTTATTGAGGGTCTTGTGTTTCAAGAGAATCCAATTCAGATATTGGATCACAGGATTAAGCAGTTCAGTATCCAGCAGATACCTTAAATCAAATTACTTTGGGCAAATCATACCTCCTCAGAAACTACTTGAAAAACTGAGGATCAAGTGAAAGTCACGTACCCATATTTATTTGGGATAACCTTGTATCTATTGGCAACGTTCATAAGTTTCGAGGACGAAACTCTTTAAGGGGGGCAGGTTGTAATAGCCTGAACCTAAATCATATTTATTTATTTAATTAAGCCATGTTATTTATTTTTCACATTTATTTATCTCATTGAATCATCCCAGTTGAGAAAATGAATTTCGGGCCCCACTTTGCGATTCGAGTTTCATTTACCGGACCATTTCAGGGGAAAATTGATAGTAGGCCTCGATATTTATGATTTAAAAGATTAAATTATTTTTCATAACATTACATTTAATCTCGAGCTTTGAAAAAAAAAATTTCGCAAACGCACTCGGTTTCAGTTCTTTCTCTAAACTGAGCCCGTTTAAGGCCGACTTTGACCCAACAAGACTTGACCCTTATTTGTTTAGCTAAACTCTCTTAATTAAGCCTTAATTAAGCTTAAAATCCTTGACTTTTCTACTTTCATTTTCAGCCAAGTAAAACCAAGTATAAATTGTGAAATTTTCATTTTATTTTCATTTTACACCAAGCATTCAAGACACTTTCTCTCTCTTCCCTCTCCTCCTTCTCTCTACATGGCTGCCAGCACCAATTCCAGCAGCAAAAACCCCCCTCTCAGCCACCTTTCAACCACCAAACATCCACCACTTACCCCCCCCAACCACCCCTCTCACCCCCACAAACATCAAGGATCTTTCTTACCTCTTTTTCAATCACAAAGTGAGTGTTCTTTTCAACCCTATGCTGATTTTTGTTTTGATTCTTGATCTTGTTGGTTTTTGTTTCTTATTTTGGTTGTTTTAGTGATGGATTATGCTGTTTTTATGGTATTAAGAATCATCTTGGTGATGGATCATGTTGGAGTTGAAGCTAGGGTTAAGGTTTTATCTTAATCATGCAAGCTTCATGTTCAAGTGTTGAATTTTGATTGTTTTAAATGAGATTTTATGATCTTTGGCATTGGTAATGAATATCAAGATGTTTATACTGATTTATATAAGTTAAAGAGTGATTTTAGTGGGTGGTTATGTGAAGAAAAGATTGCAAATATGTGGTTATTGAGCTGTCAACAGACCTAAAATAGGGGCCACTTCGGGATTAAACTGGTACTGTTTGGCACATCCAAAATTCATGATTTTTGGTGTAATGATACCTTGATGAGTTAGCTTTCAATAGGATTTGGAATTACTCAATTTGGAGATGTGTGGACAAAGTTATGACCAATTTACTCAAGACTGTGCAGAATACATTGAAACTGGGAACTGAACTGGAATAGTGAATTTATGGAAAAACTGGTATTGATTGGGTCACTGAAAAATTATGATTTTTGGTATGTGGATAGGTCAATGAGTTATCGTTCAAATGCCTTTTGAATCACCTTAATTCGAGTTCTGTGGAAAAAGTTATAGTCATTTTGCTACGAATGCGCAGATTGAACTGAAATTGTGTACATTTGTGTTCTACCCTAATTTTAGGGACCTTACTGTATGAATCATGATTTGTGTCCTAAATGAAAGTCTTAGTGGACATTATGATATTTTCATATTGGGGTTTTATATCTCAATTGGAGGTCGGTAATGAAAGATATGGATTTTTCAATGCAGACCATCAACGGTAACATGAGTGAATGCAGAAATTGAGATATTTGAAAATATTATCAGAAGTTTCTACATAATTATGGGTATTTTCAGAAGTTCAACAAGTTTGATTATGTAAAAGAAGTTTACTTGGGTTGATAACTGAGTTAAATAAGTATGAAAATAAAATTTGGGAAGTAAGCAGCGTAATAACTCAAAATCAGTGTCCTTTGGACCAAGTTAGGGTGTTATATGAGCTTTTATAACCTCACAGCACCCCTTATGGTATAAACCATTTGTCACCCATTTCAGAAGCATTAACCATTCTATTATCCATTTCAGAAGCATCACACTTTTCATTATCCATTTTAGAAATATCAGAAATCTATATTTCATTTATATCAATTAAAATCTTTTCATTATCACCTCAGTCATTTCTATTTGGTCTATTTTGCTTCAATTTAACTTGTCTTAACCCTAATTGATTCAAATCCGTTCATTTTGGTTTAACTTATCTTATATTGCATTACAATCAGTTTATTATATTGAAATGCACGCACAAGTTATGCATCCCATTTCATTACTCAATTTCTGTTACACATACTTTTACTTACTCAATTATGCGAGTAAGGATCATTTACTGACTACATATACTTATAATGACATTATGAAACAGAGTTGAGGCCTAGTTATCGTTCCCCATTTTGCATAAGTGTTATCAAGTCAGAATATATTTATCAAGTCAGATGATATTTATGAAATAGCTTACTTGTCTCAAGTCAGATGATATTTTTAAAGACTCAAGGTACGTGCATTGCCTGTATCTTTAGAAATCACAGTGTATTTATCAACGTTATCATGTTTTGGTAAGTGCATCAATGAATCAGTTATACAGTGATTTATCAGATAATTAATGACCCCGTCAGTTATCATCTATAGGGCATTCGCCCTTCAGTTACCCGTGCGGCTTCAGGCCAGGTCCCTCGGTCGGCTTGGCAGGTGTACACCTATCTATAGATCGTAACAGTATCAAGGGGTTCACTATCAGATAATAACTAGTAATACAGTTTTACATCATCTCATTCACTGTTTTAACTTAAAATAAATTGTAAATTGGGCCAAACCAGTATTCAATGATCATTTAACAATTCAGGAATGCATGTACTGAGCCTCGGCTCACAGTTCAAAATGTTTTTTATGTTTTGTTTTAAGCAAATGCTCAGAGTATTGCCCTCATACGAGCAAATCAGTTAAAGAGAATAAGTGAAGTAGGAAAATCCAGATGGATCAGAAGTAATGCCGTATATGCATACTTTAAAGTTGTATTTTGAATTCTTCTGTGGATGAAGATGTAGACTATATAGTGATTTATTTTACTATGATTTATAAACCCTTCATTGGTTAACACTTGATGTGAGTGTATATGTTTGAGGTTATGCTTAGCTATATTATTTATAACACTCACGTTTCAAGCCTTGTCCTTTGGACGGTGGTAATGCCCCTATCATTGGGTTGTCTATATTATGATTAAGGGATTTATTAAGGAAAATACAAATAGTGAAATATATTTAATTGGGGGCGTTACAACATGTAACACTTACATTGTCACAGTATACCTTAACTGGTGAGATAAAGTAAGAGCTTGCAAATCCAGACAGTCTTAGCAATAGTGTAGACAACAGCTTGGTCTGCGGCTTCAGTACAGGATTTTGAAACAGTTGGTTGCTTCTTCGAGCATCAAGCAATGAAACTGGGTCCACGAAATACTGCATACCCAGAGTTAAATTGACATGAATCACGACATCCAACCCAATCAGCATCATAGTAAGCAGCAACAAAGGAAGGAACTCCAGAAGCACGCAATAGTAGCCCATGATCAAGTGTTCCCTTAAGATACGTAAGAATATGCTTAGCAGCCCACAGGTGAACGTACGAGAGCATGCATAAACTAGAAAATTCCATGAACTACATATATAATGTCAGGTCATGTCATAGTCCAATATTGTAAAGCGCCTAACATGCTTCTATACTCAGTAGGGTCTGCAAGTAGTTCACAATAAGAGAGGGATAAGATGGTCATAACAGTGAAATGAGTGCGAATAGGTTTACAGGGGTGCATGTGAAACTTCCGAAGAAGATCAGAAGACAGAAGTGTATTTGTATTGGGATTAAAAAAAAAGCCTGCTAGGGAACGAGTAACCTCCACTCCTAATAAGTAATGAATGTTGCCTAAATTTTTCATGGCAAATTGACGAAAGAGCAAATCAATAACGGAAGGAAGAGCAGAAAGAGCCCTCTAATGACAATGTCATAGACGTACAATAAGAAAATACATGTATGCGAACTAGTTATTGTTCACATACTTCCACTTATATATAACAAATGTATTGTTCATGCATGTTTTTTTGAAAACCTAATTTATAGCCTAATACAATGGCTTGCACAATTTTGGAGCGGACAGTTATAGATGAAAAAGTATATACAATGAGTATGCATCATATTCCCCATATATCCTTCATTATTTTTGCATGCTTGTATAATTAATAACAAATTGCTCATAATTATTCGAATAAACTACGCTTAGATACCCTCAGTTTAGTGTAAAATATTTCAAGGACTATCGGTTTTTAAAACTAAATATAAGGTACCTTATCTTTTGAGGTAACTAACAGAAAGAACCCTCAAATTTTTATTTGTGCTATTTTCTAGAAAGCACTATTCTAGTTTGCAAAACACACCTAAAAACTTTTCATATTTACAAATCTACCTTCAATCCTTAAAAACTTACTTTCGAAAAATCTAAAATTGTATTTGTGATATTTTGCCTATATAACTCGAAGCCCTCTTTCCACTAGTATTAGAGCCATGTGCACAAAAATAATTAAGATAATTAAGCTAACTAATGACTAATTAAGCTAATTAACTGTGATTAATGCTCGAATCATCATCTCTTGCCCTGGTCCTAATTATTCTCATATTATCCACTCACCAGAAGATATTACTACATTAGCATCTCAATTAAACTATATTACTGATATAGTTTTAGAATTAAAAGCCGAATTAGCTAAAATTAAGACTGAACTGAAGGAGTTTAAGAATAAGTTAACTGTAGTCCATCTTTTTCTTATTAACGAAGTTAGGCGTAGCGAAAAAGCTACACCCAGTATTAATAATCCTTTTCAGCATAAATATTCTCGCCAACACCCAAAAAAAGATTTCATTTTCTTTACAAGAGATAAAAATTCAAAAAGAAGTAGGAGAATAATCTGGTACAAAATCGACCGAAAAGAAAGAAAAAGAAGATGGAGTATGAATAATATACTCTTGAAGAGCTATAAAAAAGGTTCAAAAAAGAACAAAATCCGAAAAAATTAAACAAAATCATGAGCGCAATTAGTGATAAACATGACATTTTATCTGATGATAATGAAGAGACCAATAATGTTAATTAGAAGAAGAAATATATCAGCAGATGAATCTGATTAAATTAGAGGATCTCAATGTATTACCATTAGAAGAAATTAGGAGAAAACTTGATAAAAAAATATGGTAAAATGACTGCTGAAAACAAATCAATGAGATTGGAGAAGAAATCGATCTATATGAAACAGAGACTAATCTAGTTAAGAATATCGTTCCTAAACCTGAAGGATTTGATGAACCATCTAGAAGAGATACTCATTTTCTAAGACCTCAAGCAATTTTTCCTTCGGGTTTATCCCAAGAAAAACTACGACCTATAAAAAAAATTGGTCTCACCTAATTAGCCAAACTGGATATATCTTAAATATTAATGGAGCCCGTAATAGAGAAGAAATATTTGAGCATTGAAAAAGAAAAATAAATAGTGTTTTAAACCTAAATATTATATGGACTGCTGCAAACTTCCTGAATTATATCGAGCATAGTTTCTCTGATATTGTAGCTAATTGGTATGATTCATTAAATGAAGATGGTAAAAATACATTATGAGTAATGGAAGCACAGCTACTATGTTCAGAAATTTGTGCAAAGAAATTGAAACTGAATTCATCAGAGCTAAACTTGATTCTGAAGAAAAGTAAGAGAACGGCAAAGAAAGATTAACAACATAGAACTATGAAATATGAGATATCTAGAAAATTATATTGCTGAATTCAGTCAATATTGCTAAAAAATTGGACATAATAAAACAAATCTTGGTATATTTTATGATAAATTATCATATCCTATAAATTCTATAATTAATGAAAAATACATGGTTTGGCTTGAACGAATAGATGTTGTTGATACCCTTAGTTCAAGAATATCTATTTACGAAAATGGGTTAATGAACAATGTCTTAATCTTCAAAAGACAAAGAAGATTAAGAAGCAGTTTTTAACTTGCTAGGATTCACCTCACCAATGGGGAAATATGAGAAAAGAAGAAAAAGAAAATTCTATGAGAAAAAGTGCTTTACTGAGCAGAGAGGCGAAAAGTATAGAAGAAAATATTATAGCAAACTAAGTCCTAAAAAATGAAGATTTTTTGGAAAAGCTACTTATTGCCCTGCAGGAAAAAACAACTGTAAATGTTAGGCATGTAGAGAAGTAGTACATTATGCTAATGAATGCAAAAATAGAAAAAACAACAAACTTATTGAAACCTTGGGAAGCTTAAAGTATGTTAAACTTAGTGAAAATGAGGCATTAGACCTAGCCTAAGGTAATAACAAAGGAATTGTTGAAATGATATTGGACAATGAATATGAAGAAAGTAATTATGGAGAAACAAGTCATATGATGAAAAGTAGTTTGGTTAGCCTTGGTGATCTTCAAGGTGAAGAGTTGTTGTAGACAATGATCATGAAGAAATCAAAGGAGATTGGGTTTTTCCCATAATGCAAAAAGACATAATCTATAAAAAAATTCATCTTCCAATTAAAGGGTAAATACGTATGTGAAATGATGGAAGGAGATCTTGAGATAAAGGATTGTGAGTATAACATTGGGGAAGTTAATCGGATTAATTGGGAGAATATTCTTAAGCATAACAAAAATAGAAAGTATAGGTATATCCATGTCGAAAGTGTCCAAATTTAAATCATTCCATTACAATATTACAGTAAAGATATTGATCTTTACGCTTTACTATATGATATTAGGCACACCAAATTTAATAATTAAATTATCACAAGGATAAAGATCAATTTATGTAATGTATCAGTAGGATTCAATTACCGACCAAGATATTATATGAGTCTAAAAGATGAATTTGCTGAAAACTTCATATCCCTTAAGATAAAAATAATTGGGATGGATATAAGAAGAGGAGGGTATCCTTTAAGGATATTTTGAAAAACTATTTACAAATTAGATAATATAATAGACCCAAAGACTAAGTTAACAATGATAGAAGTAGAAAAATTTGAAAGTCCTACCCCCTATGTAACAAAATTTAGAGGATTAAGTCTAATCATCAAGAGATAAAAACCGATCGTTTGTAGATATCTAGCTTTACCGATCCAACTAAGATAAATAAGAAAAATATAATAAAAATTGATGAGGAAGGTAAAATTACCATAAAACCTCAGTTATTAAGAAGCATGAGTACGAGATCAGATTGGGAAGAAGGATCTTCATCAGTTAAAGAAGAGCTTAAAGAAAATGACATAATTAGCCTGACTAGTAAAATGAGTAGAATAAGTTTTGAAGCTGCAAGACCCAGTATAGATCGAATTATAAGTCTAGATAGAAAGGTCATTGGGTTCAAAACGAGAATTGTTAGTGAACCAGTTTATGAGGATGAATTAGTCAAAAATATGACTATATAGATATGCTATGTAGCCACCAACACAAATTCTAATGGCACTTATATCGTAATAAACATATGCTTAGAGAGATATAATAAGTATGAGCTATGTGCCTACATAGATAGTGGTTGTTCTGTATACTTTGGGAAAAGATCATTGTTTCCAGAGTTTATGTGGAAAAGAGCTAAAAATCATTTACAAGTAAGGATAGTTGATAACAGTATTATGAGTCACAATGAAGCAATGGAAAGGTTAATAATAGAATTAGAAGGAGTTCAATGCATTATACCAGTCCTATGGGTTACTGATCAACCATCTCGTGATATGATTATAGAAAATAATTTTCAGAGATTATATTCTCTATGCACCCAGACCATAAACCAGATAATATTCACAATTAATGACCACTCCATTCCTATTGAAAAATTAAGTAAAGCCTACACTTATCAGAAAATTGAGTTTACGTATAGCCAGCGCAGTGAGAAGTTAATGCCAGCAAAACATGAAGTAGCACTGACAATCTCATTACTCGAATTATCTATTAAAGAACAGATTATCGAACAATAAGAAAAATTATTTGAGGAACTCTACTATGATAATCCACTAAAGTTTTGGGATAAAGATAAGATCTTTGCAACAATTACTTTATTAAATCCCAACACTATTGTTTGAGTTAAACAAATCGTATATACACACTAGGATATTTAAGAATTCGCTAAACAAATTAAAGAACTTCTGGATAAAGGTTTAATCAGAAATGGCAAGAGTCCGCACATTAGTCCTGCTTTTATGGTAAGAAATCATGCAGAAGAAAAAAGAGGAAAGACAAAAATGGTAATCAATTACAAAAAGCTTAATGATAATACTGTCTTTGATGGTTACTATATTGCTAACAAAACAGTCCTTTTCAACAGAATTCAAGGAGCCTCTTGGTTCTCGAAAATGGATCGTAAAAGCGGCTATTGATAGATAAAAATGGATAAGAAAAGTATTCCTTTAACTGCATTTAGTGCCCCACAAGGACATTATAAATTGATAATAATGCCATTTGGTCTTAAAAATACACCTCAAATATTTTAAAGAAGAATGGATAACATTTTCAAAGATCTTAATCATTATTGTTTAGTTTATATTGATGATATCCTTATCTTTTCTAAAACTATAGAACAATAGAAAGATGATGTCTTAGTAGTCAGCCAGATATGCATTAGTCATGGTATCATACTTGGTAAAAACAAATATATTTATGCTGAATAAGAAATTGAGTTCTTAGGTTTAGAGATAAAAGCTGGACAAATCATTGTACAAAAGCATATTCTGGAAAAAATAGAAAATTTTTCTGAAAAAATTCAAGACAGAAAGTGTTAAGTCAAAAATCATGCATTATTTTTATAATTATTTTGAGTATATTATATATATTATTTCGTTTAATTTGCTTTGTTTTATATATTTTTCAGGGTTAGGATTAATAAAATAAAAATGAGAAGACAAGACGTCGAAACTCCGATTTTACACGATTTGCTGAAAAGACGGTCCAATAAATAATTTATGAAAAATATTATTTTCATAATTATTATATTGGGCTAGGGTTTCAAGAGTTGGATGAAGAGCTAGAAGTCTTGAGGAAGAAGAATCTAAGGAAAAGAGGAAGGAAACCCTAATTTACTAAAGCTAACCCCCTCACTTTCCATATAATAATCACCTCCTCACAAAATTTTACCTACGCCCGTTTGCTCACCCCACCATCTCCTCATACATAATCACCATCACGCCACCTTCAATCACCACCCCTTCATCTCATCGTCATCGTTATCGCTTCATCATCAACATCATCTCCTCACCTTCTCCATAATCTCCGCACCTCACCACCGAACTTCTTCATCATCATACAGCCCCACGCACAGCACCTCCCTCAAACCAAAGTGTAGTGTTCTTTTTCTTTATTTTGTTTACTTTATTTTATTTTAGTTTATTTAATCTTGTTTAGTTAATTATTAAACATGATTATTGATAAATATTGTGATTTTATTTTTAATATGAGTGAGTAATTTTTTATGCTTAGTATAATTTTCTTGAAGCCATGCTAAATTTATATTTTGAAACAAGTTTTATGCTTTATTGCCTAGTTGATTTATATTCATGATTCTTTAGCAATTAGCGTTCATCGTTTATGAAATTTATGTTAAATCGATTAGAATGCATGCTAGTTGATTAAATACAATTTCGATTGATAGTTTAGAAGATTATAATACGTAAAAGTTATAATCTTTTAGGCTTAGGTATCAACCTAATTAATCATGGATGGCTCAAACCCTTCTCTTTTAATTAGGTAATCGCTTTAGATCTTTGTTAAATCGATTTGCTGGTAAATTGATTGCAAAGTGTTAAATGATGTTTCTCTAATTCTTAATGCTCTAACTTGGTTAAATTTTTGCATTGGTGTAAGAATTATTAAATTAGTAGGGTTTATATTAGGGCTGGACCTAAGTAAACTAGAATCTAAGGAGAAACGGGGAAGAACCGCTGGTGGATCTCTTCTACAGTTTAACTCATGAATGAAATTAACTTGTGTATTAATGATAAATATTAATTTGAATGGTGGATTGAGATTATACTAAGTATTCTTCATAAATTTGACAACTTTTGATCATTATTTATTTTTTTTGAGTTAATTTGATTAGTTTGAGAAATTTTACTCTATTTTTATTAGTTTCAATATAATTTCAATCGACCCCCCCAAGTATAGTCTTTTAGGAGTGTCCAGGTAATTTTAGATAGTTTATATTTTGATTTTTAGAGTGGTTATAATTTTAGATTAATTTATATTCAATTTTAGTCTTTAATTACCGGTTTTTTGGAAATTAGACTAAAAATAGTTATTCTTGTTCTTTTTCGATTTTTATACATTCCTAGGGTTTATAGAGCGTCCTAGTCTGTCCATATTTATTTTCGTGATTTTTGGAAGTTATTTGATAATTTTTCAGAATTATTTTGTGAAAGTGATATGTGCAGGTTTTTAGGTGATTAATTCTGAAAATTTCGATTTTTAATTTTAATTTACGATTATTAGGCTTGGTTAAGTCCAGAACATTGTGTCCTAGGATTATGCTAATTTTTCTGATTAAATTCGTATTTATATTTATGCTGATTATTTTATTTCTAATTTTAGATTTATTATTCTACTGAATAATCTGTGCTAATTTTCTGATCAGATTTTTCTGAAATACAGTAGATACAATTTAGAGCTTATAAGCTCGTAGATTTGAAGTATAATATTTTAGATTACTGTTTGACATTTTTAATATTTATTTTCTATTTATTATGTGCTGTTTTGAATTTTACTTAGAATTTCAGTTATTATTCTGATTTTATTTTTCTAAATTATTTAGAAAAGCTTTTTACTGTTTTGTTTTCAGAATATAAACCAGAATATTTAGGAGCATCATTGTGTGTTTTTTTCAAGATTTTTATTTATTAGATTTTAATTATTTTAGAATTATTAAGATTAGATTTAATAAATTGGATTAGTAAAATCATTTAGGATTAAGCTAGCCTTTTTAAAACAATCTTTCCTCCTGGATCGATCCCTACTTCCCTATGCTATAAAAAGTGTTTTAATAACCGAAGTAGTGGTTAAATTTATAACCTCCACGACAACTTTTACAAATTTTGGCGTTGTTGCTGGGGAAAGAAAATTAAATTGCTAGTTTATTTCTATTTAATTTTACTCCTCCCATTGCTTTGTTTTAACTTTAGTATTCTATTTTTGTAGGACTTGTTTTAGTGTATGAAATTAAGGAGTGGTAAGGACACTGGGGAGGTCAAGGATCAATCATTGAAAGCTGAACTCAAAGAGAGTCAGCCTGACACAATAAGTTTTAGGATTAAAGAGGTAAGCATGTCTATTCTTCGGGAACTTGCTGCTCCTAACTTAGAAACCCAACCAATGTCCATCACTTATGCTGTTTTAGATAAACCTTTGAAATTAAACTCAGGATTTATTAATTTATTATCTAAGTTTCATGGATTAGCTGGAGAGGACCCCTATAGACACATTAGTGAATTCCTTATTACCTGTTTTGCTATGGTACCTGAAGGAATTCCTGAGAATCAAATTAGACTAAGGGCCTTTCCTTTCTCTTTGCTTGGTAATGCTAAGGACTGGTTATATTATATGCCTGCTGGATCTTTTTCTACATAGACTACATTGCATAAATCGTTTCTAGAAAAGTTTTTTCCTGCATCCCGTATTGGATCTATTAGAAAAGATATATGTGGAATCAAACAAATGAATGGGGAAACTTTTTGTGAGTATTGGGAAAGATTTAATAAGTTATGTGCTAGTTGTCCCCAATATCAAATAACTGAACAACTATTGATTCAATATTTTTATGAGGGTTTGCTTCATATGGATCGCAATATGGTTGATGCTGCTAGTGGAGGGGCTCTGGTTAATAAAACACCAGCTGATGCTAGAAATCTATTTAATTTAATGGCCCAAAATACTCAGCAGTTTGGTGCTAGGGACTCACAAGTTAAAAGGGTAAATGAGATCGATTCTAATTTATCTCTAGAGAATCAGTTATCTCACATTACTGCTATGTTAAATAAGATTGTTACTGGGGGTATCCAAAAAGCAGTAATATGTGGTATTTGTTGTCTAGAAGGGCATTCTACTGATGCATGTCCTACTCTACAAGAAGGTAATGTTAATGCTCTGTACTCTAACCAAAATCAAAGGAGGTATGATCCATACTCGAATACTTATAATGAAGGATGGAGAGACCACCCTAACCTTAGGTATGGCCCTAAGCCTAGTCCACCTGGTTTTGAACAACTCTCTCGTCAACCTTCTCGTCAAGATAGGACCAATTTCCTCCTAGAACAAGTCCTTAAGAAAATGGATGATAGGTTCCAGAGTATGGAAACCACCCTTAAGCAGGTTCAAGAGAGACAAACAGCGACTGATACCATAGTTAGCAACTTGCAAGCCCAACTGCAAAATAGGTTACCATCTCAACCTTACCCTAACCTCAAGGAGAATGTTAGTGCTATGACACTTAGAAGTGGAAAAGAGTTAAAGGAACCTACGAAGAAGAGGGAACGGGAACCTGAGTTAGAAGTGAAAGGGGCTGAACCAGAATTAGATATAGAGTCTAATCAAATTACTAAGGAATTAGGAGAAAAGAAAAGAGAATCTTACAAACCAATCCCACCTTTCCCTAGTAGATTTAGGAGCCCTGCATCTAAGGTTAATGAGGCTAACCAAGAGATTTTAGAGACTTCTAGGAAGGTAGAAATTAATATACCTCTCCTTGATGCCATTAAACAAGTGCCTCGTTATGCTAAGTTCTTAAAAGAACTATGCACTACGAAGAGGAAGCTCATTGGTAATGAGAAGATAAGTGTGGGGAAAAATGTGTCTGCTGTTTTTTAAAGAAAACTTCCCCCTAAGTGTCAAGACCCTGGTGTGTTTTCTATCCCTTGCAAAATAGAAAACCTTTGCTTTGATAAAGCTATGCTTGATTTAGGTGCTTCTATTAATGTTATGCCTAGGTCTGTTTATGACAAACTGAACCTAGTCGAATTAAAGAAAACTGGCATAGTAATTCAATTAGCTTATAGGAGCAACACTTATCCTGATGAAGTGTTATGAGGATGTTTTGGTTCAAGTGAATGAACTAGTATTTCCTGCTGACTTTTATGTAATGAACATGGGTGAAGCATGTCATGATATTCCCATCTTGCTTGGCAGGCCCTTTTTAAAAACTGCTAGGACTAAAATTGACGTGCACGAAGGGACACGAACCATGGAATTTGATGGTGAGGTTATTAAGTTCAATATTTTTGATGCCATGAGATTTCCTTCTGATGTTAACTATCTATATGCACTTGATGTTTTTGATGAGTTATCTCAAGATGTCTATGACTTGTCCCATGAGGATGAGTTATTTACTGTGCTTACTAAGAGTCTTGATCATACTGAGTCCCAAAAAGTGCCATATCCAGTTAATGATAAGGTAGATGAAGTGATGAGTTCTTTGTCTCACTTGCAAGAGCATAATGGTCCTAACAAACTTGAACAGTCTGAAAAGCATGCTAAGTTACTTCCCTCGAGTATCTCACCCCCTAAATTGGAATTGAAACCTTTACCTGAAAATTTGAAATATGCTTATTTAGGGGACAATGAGACTTTGCCTGTAATCATTTCTAGTGCACTCACTTTGGACCAGGAGGAAAAACTTATTAAAGTGCTTAGAGAACATAGTGAAGCCATAGGATGGACTTTAGCAGACCTCAAAGGCCTCAGCCCTACCTTGTGCTCACATACTATTACCTTAGAAAAAAATGCTAAGCCTAAGAGGGACCCTCAGAGGAGACTTAATCCACCTATGATGGAGGTAGTCCAAAAAGAAATTCTTAAGTGGTTGGATGCTGGGGTGATCTACCCCATTGCTGACTCTGAGTGGGTTAGTCCTATTCATGTGGTTCCTAAAAGTGGGGAACAACAGTAGTGCAAAATAATGAGGGAGAGTTGATATCTACTAGAGTCCAGAGTGGTTGGAGAGTGTGTATTGACTATAGAAAGTTTAACAAGGCCACTAAGAAGGACCATTTCCCATTACCTTTCATGGACCAAATGTTAGAGAGATTAGCTGGGAGGTCACATTATTGCTTTTTGGACGGCTATTCAGGTTACATTCAGGTCCCTATAGCTCCTGCAGATCAGGAAAAGACTACCTTTACTTGTCCTTTTGGCACTTATGCTTTTAGACATATGCCTTTTGATTTATGTAATGCACCTGCTACCTTTTAAAGATGTATGATGAGTATCTTTTCTGATTTTATCACCAAGATTATGGAGGTTTTTATGGATGATTTTACTGTACATGGTGATTCATTTGATGAGTGCTTGCATCATCTTACTCTTGTGCTTAGACGTTGCATTGAAACCAATTTGGTCTTGAATTTTGAAAAGTGCCATTTCATGGTTGAGTATGGGGTAGTACTGGGACATGTAGTGTCATCAAGGGGATTAGAGGTAGATAGAGCTAAAGTTGATATTATCCAGTCTCTACCCTATCCAAAGTGTGTCAAAGATGTGAGATCATTCTTAGGACATGTGGGGTTCTATAGGAGGTTCATCAAAGATTTTCTAAGATTGCTTCTCCTTTATGTACCCTGCTTGCAAAGGATGTCTCTTTTGATTTTAATGATGACTGTATGAAGGCTTTTGATCAGTTGAAGTTGACATTGACTTCTCCTCCTATTGTGCAACCCCTAAACTAGGCGTTACCTTTTGAGTTAATGTGTGATGCTAGTGATAAGGCAGTGGGGGCAGTTCTAGATCAAAGAGTTGGGAAGGTATCTCATGTAATATATTATGCTTCTAGAACTCTTGATCCTGCACAGTGTAACTATACCACTATAGAAAAGGAGATGTATGCTGTTGTTTTTGCGCTTGAAAAGTTCCGTCCTTATTTATTGGGTGTTAAAGTTACTGTTTATTCTGATCATTCTACTCTCAAACACTTATTGGAAAAGAAAGATTCTAAGTCCAGGTTAATTAGATGGATGTTATTGTTGCAAGAATTTCATCTGGAAATTAGAGATAAACCTGGAGCTAAGAATTTAGTTGCTGACCATCTAAGTAGACTAGAAACAGGAGAGAGTGGTAGCCCTTTTACTGATTGTTTTTCTGATGAGACTCTGTATGCTATGACTAGTAGATTGCCTTGGTATGCTGATATTGTAAATTATATAGTCACCAAAACTTTTCCCATTGAGTTGACTAGAGCTGAAAGAGAGAAAATAAGAGCTCAATCCAAATATTATGTTTGGGATGAGCCATATCTATGGAAGTTTTGTGGTGACCAGATTATAAAACGATGCGTAGATGATAGTGAAATTCATTCTATTCTAACCTTCTGTCATTCTTCAGCAAGTAGGGGACACTTTGGATCTAAAAGAACATCACATAAAGTGCTTGAATGTGGTTTTTATTGGCCCACTATTTCTAGTGATACTTATGAATTCTGTAAAAGATGTGAAGTGTGCCAAAAGGTTGGAAACTTATCAAGGAGGAATCAAATGCCTCTGTATAATATGTATGTTTGTGAAATTTTTGATATATGGGGCATTGATTTCATGGGACCCTTTCCCCCTTCTTTTGGATATACTTATATTCTTGTGATTGTTGATTATGTATCCAAATGGGTAGAAGCTGTGGCCACTAAGACTGATGATGCCAAGACTGTGGTGAAACATGTTAAATCTCCAATTCTGCATCGATATGGAGTGCCAAGAGCGATCATCAGTGATAGAGGGACTCATTTTTGTAACAGAACTCTAGGTGCCTTACTAGCTAAATATCATATAACTCATAAGGTATCTACTAGTTATCATCCCCAAACTAATGGCCAAGCTGAAATTTCTAATAAAGAGATTAAGGGCATCCTTGAAAAAGTAGTTAAGCTAGATAAGAAGGATTGGAGCCTTAGGCTAGAGGAGGCTCTTTGGGCTTATAGGACTGCATACAAGACTCCAATTGGTATGTCACCCTATAGATTAGTCTTTGGGAAGCCATGTCATCTGCCTGTTGAGATAGAACATAAATCATATTGGGCTGTGAAGCAATGCAATCTTAATTATCAGTTAGCAGGGAAAGAGCATAAATTGCAATTGCAGGAACTAGAAGAGATACGCTTAGAAGCCTATGACAATTCAGTCATCTACAAGAGTAAGGCCAAAGCATTTCGCGATGCCAAACTCATTAGGAAAGAATTTCAAGTAGGTGAGAAAGTGTTGTTATTCAATTCTAAACTGAGACTCTTTCCTGGTAAGTTAAACTCTAGGTGGTTAGGACCTTTTGAAGTAGTAAAGATTTATCCCCATGGTGCTGTAGAGATTAAATCCTTTGCTACTAACAAGATTTTCAAAGTGAATGGTCACAAGCTAAAGCATTTCTATGAAGGAGACCAGGTGTGCTCAATAGAAGAGATCCGACTTGAGGATCCATAAGCTTCATAAAGTGAGCCAAAGACTATAAACAAAGGCGCTGATTGGGAGGCAACTCAATGTTTTCAGGGAGGTTCCTATTTACTTTTGCTTTTGTTCTCATTAATTCTATCTTTTTACATGCATTAGGGACAATGCATGAATTAAGTATGGGGGGTGCATCCTGCATTTAATTCCTGCAGTTTTTATTCTTAAAAAAAGTACAAAAAAATAAAAAATTCTTTTCTTATAAATAATGCATGATGTGAGTTTATGCTAGCCTTGCTTGTTTAGAAAATTTTTTTTGTTTTATTAGCTATTTTGCAGTTTATTTTTTTATAAGTGAAGACTTCTAGACATAATAGTTATCCTTTAGAGAAGGTTGAGTTGATCCTCATACATCTTTTTAAGGAGTAACTCTCTTGATTATCCATCTTATTTGGTCATGTTATATAGCCGTACAGAGGTAATAAAATGACCCACCCATTTCCTAAACTATTGAATTAGTTGAATAACTCATTAAAATTGTGATTTTACTTGTCTATTTTTCATTTATGAAAAAGAAAGAAAAGAGAAAAGAGAGTCAAAATTGGGAATGACAAGTACTCCTTTGAGGCATGCGCTACTGGGTGTCATCCATTGAGGCAATATTGCTAGTGGAAAACTTACTTCCCATACTAGTAAGCCAATAAAATGAAGAAATAATAAGATAAGAATGAATTATTTGCTCCAGCACCTCTATTCGGGTGAGTGTGAGACAGGGAGTGCTTAATTTCTAAGACCCTATATGGGCCTCGAATATGTGCGCAAGTGGAGTTTGAAAAAAAAATGAAAGAAAAACAAATACAAGGCAAGTCTAGAATCAATTCAATGAGTTATTCTACCTAGTTCAATTGTCTCTATAATCAGACCATGCCCGAATTTTTCCATCTTAAATTCTTTCTCGACCTCTTGATTGGTGTATGCATAATCAAAAAGAGATGGATAATTATTGATTTTGTTACTTCCTTATGAAAATGTTGTGAGGCTGATGAATAAACTCTCTAAGGATAGTTGGATGCTTCGCATGTATTCACTTATTGAAGGAAAAAATTAATTAATTCAGTAAAACTGTTTTTCTAAAACAAGCCAAAGCCAGTATAAACATCATAGTATGCATGACTTTATAAGAAAGAAAGAGGGTAAGTTTTCAGGTCGAGTCTAAGATTTCTTTGCACGAGGACGTCCAAAGCCTAAGTGTGGGGGAATTTGTTAAGTCAAAAATCATGCATTATTTTTATAATTATTTTGAGTATATTATATATATTATTTCGTTTAATTTGTTTTGTTTTATATATTTTTCAGGGTTAGGATTAATAAAATAAAAATGAGAAGACAAAACGTCGAAGCTTCGATTTTACACGATTTGTTGAAAAGACGGTCCAATAAATAATTTATGAAAAATATTATTTTCATAATTATTATATTGGGCTAGGGTTTCAAGAGTTGGATGAAGAGCTAGAAGTCTTGAGGAAAAGAAATCTAAGGAAAAGAGGAAGGAAACCCTAATTTACTAAACCTAACCCCCTCACTTTCCATATAATAATCACCTCCTCACAAAATTTTACCTACACCTAACCCATCATCCTCACGGCAAGACCCACGCCCGTTTGTTCACCCCACCATCTCCTCATACATAATCACCATCACGCCACCTTCAATCACCACCCCTTCATCTCATCGTCATCGTCATCACTTCATCATCAACATCATCTCCTCACCTTCTCCATAATCTCCGCACCTCACCACCGAACTTCTTCATCATCATACAGCCCCACGCACAGCACCTCCCTCAAACCAAAGTGTAGTGTTCTTTTTCTTTATTTTGTTTACTTTATTTTATTTTAGTTTATTCAATCTTGTTTAGTTAATTATTAAACATGATTATTGATAAATATTGTGATTTTATTTTTAATATGAGTGGATAATTTTTTATGCTTAGTATAATTTTCTTGAAGCCATGCTAAATTTATATTTTGAAACAAGTTTTATGCTTTATTACCTAGTTGATTTATATTCATGATTCTTTAGCAATTAGCGTTTATCGTTTATGAAATTTATGTTAAATCGATTAGAATGCATGCTAGTTGATTAAATACAATTTCGATTGATAGTTTAGAAGATTATAATACGTAAAAGTTATAATCTTTTAGGCTTAGGTATCACCCTAATTAATCATGGATGGCTCAAACCCTTCTCTTTTAATTAGTAATCGCTTTAGATCTTTGTTAAATCAATTTGCTGGTAAATTGGTTGCAAAGTATTAAATGATGTTTCTCTAATTCTTAATGCTCTAACTTGGTTAAATTTTTGCGCTGGTGTAAGAATTATCAAATTAGTAGGGTTTATATTAGGGTTGGACCTAAGTAAACTAGAATCTAAGGAGAAACACAGAAGAACCGCTAGTGGATCTCTTCTACAGTTTAATTCATGAATGAAATTAACTTTTGTGTTAATGATAAATATTGATTTGCATGGTGGATTGAGATTATACTAAGTATTCTTCATAAATTTGACAACTTTTGATCATTATTTATTTTTTTTGAGTTAATTTGATTAGTTTGATAAATTATGTTCTATTTTTATTAGTTTCAATATAATTTCAATCGACCCCCGCAAGTATAGTCTTTTAGGAGTGTCTAGGTAATTTTAGATAGTTTATATTTTGATTTTTAGAGTGGTTATAATTTTAGATTAATTTATATTCAGTTTTAGTCTTTAATTACCCATTTTTTGGAAATTAGACTAAAAATAGTTATTCTTGTTATTTTTTTATTTTTATAAGTTCCTAGGGTTTATAGCATGTCCTAGTCTGCCCATATTTAATTTCGTGATTTTTGGAAGTTATTTGATAATTTTTCAGAATTATTTTGTGAAATTGATATGTGCAGGTTTTTAGGTTATTAATTCTGAAAATTTCGATTTTTAATTTTAATTTACGATTATTAGGCTTGGTTAAGTCCAGAAAATTGTGTCCTAGGATTAGGGTAATTTTCTGATTAAATTCGTATTTATATTTATGCTGATTATTTTATTTCTAATTTTAGATTTATTATTCTGCTGAATAATCTGTGCTAATTTTCTAATCAGATTTTTTTGAAATAAAGTAGATACAATTTAGAGCTTATAAGCTCATAGACCTGAAGCATAACATTTTAGGTTACTGTTTGACATTTTTAATATTGATTTTCTATTTATTATTTGCTGTTTTGAATTTTACTTAGAATTTCAGTTATTATTCTGATTTTATTTTTCTAAATTATTTAGGAAAGCTTTTTACTGTTTGTTTTCCAGAATATAAACCAGAATATTTAGGAGCATCATTGCGTGTTTTTTCAAGATTTTTATTCATTAGATTTTAATTATTTTAGAATTATTAAGATTAGATTTAATAAATTGGATTAGTAAAATCATTTAGGATTAAGCTAGCCTTTTTAAAACAATCTTTCCTCGTGGATCGATCCCTACTTCCCTATGCTAAAAAAAGTGTTTTAATAACCGAAGTAGTGGTTAAATTTGTAAGCTCTACGATAAGCTTTACAGAAAGCAATTGGAAAGTTTTTTTGGATGTCTTACATATACTTCAGATTTCATTAAAGATTTAGCCAAATTAAGAAAGTCATTGCAGTAGAAACTCAAGAAAGAAGTAAGTTGGACATGGACTATTAATGATACAAAGACTGTTTAAAACTTCAAAAAGATGTGTAAAAATCTTCCTGTTCTTAATTTGCCTAATGAAGGAGATGATTTAGTTCTTGAAACAGATGCCAGCAATGAACACTGGAGTGCGATACTCAAAATCAAAAAAGGAAAAAACTTACAAATATTGCAGTGGAAGTTTTAATAAAGTAGAATGCAACTATCCTACAATGAAAAAAGAAATCCTTACAGTCATAAGGGGAATTGAAAAATTCTTAATCTTTTTAGCCCCAAAATCTTTTCTTATTCGAACAGATTGCAAATGAATATTTGGTTTTATGAAAAAGAATTTATCAAATATGCAAGTGCAAGGGCGACTCCTGCGTTGGTAGTTATGGCTTAATCAGTTTTCCTTCTGTATTGAACATATATAGTGATCGAAGAACTCTCTAGCAGACAGTCCAACTTGAGAACCCGAAAATGGCGATCATCAAAGTCGACCTCCTGCCAAAAAAGAAGGAGATCCTTAATGAAATATTATTCCTACTAGAATGGGTTACGCTTTCTAGTAAAGTCCTTATCGATAACCTAGAATTCTATACAAAAATTAGACCATATTTTGGTCTACTATCTACTACCTACCTAATTGTCTAAAGATTTTTCCTTATAGAGTTACAAATTAGTTACATTTGGTGTCCTTATGATATCCAAGAAAAAATAAGTTCTCATATTCAAGAAAAATGGTTCAATGAGCGGTATGCAGCCTGCATCAACTTTTGTCATCATTATTCCTATGATATTTGAGAGTCTTGGAGTACAATGATTTATTTTCCCGACAGATCTGGAGTTGGTAATATTTGTTTCCCAGTAAATTTATTATCTCCAAATGATCCTGTCTTTAAAGTCTGAAAATACGGAATGATACTTTACTTCACAGAAATCTCAGATCCAAAATTCCTATTTTTTTCAACCTTAACAAAATTCTAGTAATGCATGTTCAAAAGGATCTATTGGATTCTTACATCTCCTGAGGGTCCAACAAAAAATCTAGTTCATAGATGCCTAACTTTAGAGGTTTATAGCGCTCTAATTGAATATAAAAATAAAAAAATCAAACCAACTCATTATCTTGTTCAGATCGTTGATTGCGACAATCTCAATGATCAATGACAAAATTGGATCCATGAAAATCCAATACATCTAGTTACTGATCCTGCATTATCAAGAGCCATTGGATTTTTCAAAATTTATCATCAATGCTAGGCATTAATCGAGTAAGGAAAAGCATTAATGTATTATGGAAACACTAGTTTCTCCTATAATAATGAGTTTAAAGATTATATGAAGGTCGAAGGTGCGGAATTAGAAACTATTTTTGATTATCTCTCTGATGTTGGAGCTGAAAAATTCTTATCAGAAAAAGAAAAAAATATCTCCTTGAATTATTTAAAGAATGGGATCCAGAGCATCTTAAACAAATTGATGAAGATTTTGATGATTACCTAGATAATGATGGTTTGGAAGATATAATTGGAGATGAAGGCATGCAGAATTTCAATAATGATGACTAGTCTTGCCATCATTAAAAGCTCAGAAAAGTGGTTATCCCATCATTGTACTATCTTAACAAGTGTCTGATATGTAAGATAAAGCAGTGTACTGTAGTTGTCAGCGTACACTGTAGCTATCAGTATGAACTGTAGCCATGTGAAAAATTAATATGTATTATAGCCGTTAGGGCATCCTAGGTACTCCCATCTCCTCTACAAATAGAGAGGTCGAGTGCTGAGAAGGAACACGGTCATTTGAACATTCTTGAGAAAAAGAGAAGTTGGGATTCTCCATTTCTCTATGAGCAAGCATCTCTAAGTATCTTAGCTTAAGTTTCTTTTCAAAACTTTCCATTGTAATATTTTCATTTTCAAGCTTTTAATAAAAGAAGTTTCCTAATAGGGAATGTTATCCAATTGAACCTTATGTCTTAAATATTATAATTTCTTTATTAAAGTTTCACTATCCTTGAAAAAAAATTAAAACCTTCATCAGTAACTACGGTCTGAGGTAGGAAACGAAATAGATCTGTGTTGTGCCTAATCTAAGGAAAGTGTGGTTAAGATTAGCAATCTCTGTAAACCAAAAGTTAGAAAAACGCCAGAGTCCAGCGCCGACTAAGTTCAGGTAATGGTCAAAACTCTCTAAGTAAGTTTTAATTATTTTGCTAAGTATGATGGGCCTATAACTATAGAAAATATAATATATAAGATATAAGTAGTAGATTGTAATAACTAGTACCAGTAAAGTCATTATAAGAAGTTTAATCAGTTAAAACAAGCATATTTTCTGAAAAATCCCTAAAAACAACTTATTTATACGTTTTTTTCTATTTTAGGGACTATTTTACAATTTTTAAAATTTCAAGGGCTAAAATAATAAGAAAAATGACCCAAAAATTAGTTTTCTGAAAATATAGGATACCCCAGAATTAGTTTCAAAAAGACTGGGGCCTAAGAATAGTTGCCCTTAAACTTAGGGACTTAAGTGTCAGTAATCCTAATTATTCACGTGTGTGGGACCAAGTGATCTACTGATCAATTGTTCCATACTGCATGGTATGTATGGTACACACTGTATTTGCTTGTATTGTGCAAATATTCATTAATTTGAATGCATATGGGTCTCCGTTATATTGGAATATGAAAGTGGGTATTGTTTCACATTGTTAAAATACAAAGAATATAAAAGTGGATGTTGTCCCACATTCATAAAATTAAAGGGTTTGGGCACGTATATAAACTTGTGAATTACTCCACCAATTGTCAGCTGGTTTTGGGTTCGAATATCATTTGAGCTCATATATATGACTCGTTTGTTTATAGCCCAATTTATAAAAAAATTTAACATGGTATTAGAGTGGGTTGTTCGACCTTGATTTGTCACCGTTCCCGTTTGATTAAAAATTATGTGCACATGTTGAGCTTTGCTAGTAACCCACACGTGAAGGGGTGTATTGGAGTATGAAAGTGGGTATTGTCCCATATTGTTAAAACACAAAGAATATGAAAGTGAGTATTGTCCCACATTGATAAAATTAAAGGGTTTAAGCATGTATATAAGTTTGTAAATTACTCCATCCATTGTGAATTGGCTTTGGGTTGGAACCTTGTCTGAGCTTATATATATGACTCTTTATTGAATACCCAGTTGATATAAAAAAAATTTAACAGTTTAAAGGCATCCAATAAAATCGAAACATATGTAGGTTTTAGTTCTTTTTTACTTGAACAAAAGGCAGCATGCATGCCTTTGTAATCTAATCTCTTGGTCGATTAGTTTATTCAATTTTTTTGAAAAGAAAAAAAAAAACCACATTGGAAAAGGATTTGAATATTAAATAAAGGCTATCAAAAAAAATAATATTAAATAAATAGTATATAATAATATAAAGGTTAAAACAAGACAAGTAAAATAATTTTGTATTATAAATATAAATAAGTGTTAGTTTAACTGATAACATTTTTAAAAATTATTATTAGATATTTCAATTTAATTCTTTCTTTTTTTGAAGGGATTTTCTTTTATAGAAACCATGACTATTGCGTTTGAATAAAAGATAAGACTTGTAGACACTAGACAGGTTAACGTGAAAAGACTGTGGTCCTATTAATCAGTCAATTTGCATAATTAATGGATGTGGTTTTTTGGTGATATACTATATTTCATTTTTCTAATCAAAGGAATATGGTTTTCTGGTGATATACTATATTTCATTTTTCTAATCAAAGGAATATGGTTTGCTTTATTTGATAGTCATAGTATAATACTTTTCAAAGCCCGGCCTTACTTTTGGGAGCAAATTAAAGACAATTAAGTAGCTAGACATTTGACTAATAATTCACTCCAAGTTCACATCCCCCCCCCCTTTTTTTTTTGATTATTGATATCTAAAAGACTTGAAGATCAAATGCAAACAACAATAAAATAGTTACCAAAGGGCTACAAACATACAAAACAATGATAATATTTTGAAGTGGGTGCCAATTAATTAGCTAATTAAGGCATGTTCTTTTCATTCGGAAATATGGGTTGGTAAATGAATAAAGTTGGTTGAGATTGACAGAAATATGGTTAAAGTGGATATTTTTTTAATTAATGCGGATTAAAGTAGGTTGAAGTTGGTTAAAGTTGGTTGAAGTGAGTTGAAGTTGGTCGAAGTGGGTTGAATTTTTTTTTTTTGTATGATGGGTAGAAGTTGGTTAAAATAGTGGGATGAAATTGGTTAAAGTGGACATTTTTTTATTGAAATTCATGAAGTGGATTAAAGTTGATTAAGGTTGGTTGAGATTGGTAAATTGGAATTTATCAACGAAAAGAACATCGCCTGTATCTCTATAAGTTATAAACTCCGCAACATTTCTAAGTTTTAAATTTCCCCTATATCAATTTTTATTTTTCTTCACGCCAAAATTATTTAAAAAAAATATTCTGAACGCAATTATCATTCCCTTGTCTACTTTATTAATAGTAAAACTATTTAGAAAATAGCACATATAATATTAGATATATGACGAGAATCAAGTCGAGTTCAGCCATTGAACTAATACCCTCTCAAAAATGATTAAAAAAGTTGGAATCTGTTAATTAACTACAAAAAGAATTAAGTGCCAAATAATGCAACCTTAAAACGAGAGGACCGGAATGTCAACCTTAAAACAAGAGGATTAGGGAAAGTACGTTAATCAGTAGAACATCTCCTAGTCAATTTTGAGAGAATGTTTTGATATGAAAAGAGCATATTATATTGTGACTTGACATCAATGGCTTTGCCAGATTAATCATGTGTTATTCCCTGCAAAAACAAGCAATGGCATTGAAATAGAATAAGGGTTGCTTTCTTTTTCTCCTTCTCTATCTGTTCATGTGACGAGTCCTGATTGGTAATTATCGGCTACCAGATTAAATAATTACACTACATGCACGGAGACACGAAACTAATCCGATACTTGGGCGACTTACGGAATCAAAACGCAGTTTGACCCTTTCTACATAGGACTGGTAAAAATTCATGTCCGGGTCAATTCGGATCCGGACAAATCGAATATTCCGAAAAAAATTTTATATCCGGATCCTATTTGGATTATAAATCGGACACTTTGATCAGATTCGAGCCCGGACTCGAATGTCCGATGTCCGGACCCGGTTGTCCGAATGCCCGAATTTGTGATATGATTTTAGAATATTCTGACCGAAATTTTATGTGAGCAAACCCGAACCCGATTTTTTAATGTCCGAACCCGATTGTCCGAATTTATTTTTTTTAATTTTCTAAAGAATTTGGACTAAAATCACATATAAACGTAGTTGTCCAATATCCAAACCCGGTTGTCCGGTTATCCGAATTTGTCCGAACCCGAAATGATTCAAAAATTCGGACAACCTGAACCCGAATGTCTAAACCCGAACATGACCCGGATTTAAATTCGGACATAACTAGTTATCCGAATTTAAAATTCGAACATAAATTTAGTTACCGTACCCAATTTTTTCAGATCGGACAAATTAGGATAATCGGATCGGACAGATTTTTGCCAACCATATTTCTACATGTAAAATAATAAATATCTTACTATTATTATATAATTATTTTATCTTGATTTAAAAATGATATTATTATGTGTTAAATAAAAAAAAAATAATGTTATAAAAGATGGAAGGATGTTATCACTTAAAAATATATAAAGTTACGTTTTGATCCAAATTTTTTTACCATAGCAAATAACATATATACCATATCTTCACAGATAAGGCTCACCTAATTCAGATGTCATTTATATTTATCCACATAGTCGATGAATATTATAGTTTCACAATTGATAATTATTTGCAACAATTGAGAATTGCGTGTGTTTACAGCCCATTAATTTCTATTGCAAGACAACTAAAAATTGTCTTATTATAAAACATTTATCATTATCCTTTTGACCTTTTCTACATACGTGCTAGTAGCACTGTTGTCCGTCCAAGGGAGAGATCGAGGGAGGAGAGAGTTCGATGTGTAAGATGAAAGAAAATACAATTTCAATTTTATTGGAGATTAAAAAAAAAAAAAAAAACGAGTTGCCTTCTTCGCCTCGGAATCCCCACAGTCCATTGTTTCACCCAGCAGAATACATCACGCAATAACATGCGCATCGGTGCGATGCACTAAAAGGGTCAACCAAACACATTTTTCTCATATATATATATATATTTTTGGGATAGAAATGACAATAAAATTCATATCTATTTAAAATTTATAAAATTTATCACATTTAAAATTCAAGTGGGTAATAAAAATAAATTTTAAATGGATATGAATAGTTGTTGGAGAATAGGTATAGATATGGGTATAGCCTTCACCCATTCCATATCCCCATCCTACTCGTATCCATTTTCATAATAATAATTAAAAAAATTATTTTAGTTCAACATTTTTCTGGTTTAAGTCCAATTCAAACCTTTCTAATAAGAAATCAGTCAATAATGTATTTGATTTCACATTTTTAAACAATATATTTCTAAAATATTACAACTTTACAATCCTATAATGAGAAAAATATATATCATACTTGAATATAGGTTGTATATGGGTATTAATTTTTATTCTTTATGTGAACTCATATAAAACCCACAAACCCGCAGAATTCAATGGATATGAGTATGAGTTTTATTTTTTAATACCTGATTAGTGCAGATATAAATATGGGTATAATTTTCGAAAATAAATATACACAAAAGTATAGCTCAACCCACCCTATATCCGTATCATTGCCATCTTTAGGGAGAAGGGTGGTTTTGGGGGATAACATCGATCATTTTCAGAGAATCATAAAAGGTCTCTATTAAGCCACGTAATTCTAGTACTCTTTTTCTTTGAAAGTGCCCACAAAATAAATTAATATAATGCAGATCGAACTGGTGAAAATCAACATGAGAAGTTGTTGTTTTTGTTATTTTTTGTTTTCCATTTGATAAGTTATCTTGTTTGTTGACGGGGGCTCTATGATTTAGGCTCAGGGTTGACAATTCAGATTCAAGTTATCTGAATTTTACGACCAATTTAGGTTTTGAATATTCAGATAATTAGACAACTAAGTTTGGATATTGAATAATCGTGTCTAAGTGTGATTAGTTTTAATCTGAAATTTGCTGTTTTCAATAAAAAAATTTAGAAAATTGGGTTTGGATATCGAAATTCAAGTCTGGATTCGATCATATATAAAATTTTAGTCAAATTTTCAAATTATAAATTTAGACATTTGAACAATTGGATTTAAATATCGGACTTTTAGGTTTGGGTTTGGGTTCAAGTCTGTTCTGAATGTCTAATATGCAATTCGAGCATGGTTCATATAGCATTTTTATCCGAGTGTTAGATTTAACTGCATCCAAATTAACCCCAAGTCGAACTTTTGTCAGCGCTAATAAGATTAAAAGAGACCCATTCCTACCGGTGCATCTTATGCTAAGGAAGATATCCGTAGATTGAATTGATCCAAATTTATGGTGATTTTTCCGGAAAATGATTGCAATTTTTCTTCGTTTGGCATATATAGTAAGAAGGGAAAACCATTTTTCGAGGAAAATCATTTTACCCCCATTGAAGGAAAATGATTTCCACTTTAAGAAGAAATAAAGTCGATTTTCCCACTTCAGCTCTTATGGCCGCATGGTCAATCGTAATATAGGTGAAAAATTCGACTTTAACGGTTTGGATCGAAATTTGAGTATCTGATAGGAAAATATTAAAATAAACTCAAATCCAGATCCTGAGTTAAACTTTCCTTCATTTTGCAAACATATATCTCCGCCACGATAATTTAATTGATATTTTTCGCTACTTAAATAATTCAATTGACTTTTTCACCAATGAAGCAATTTTAATGGTTCTGATCCACACTTGATACTGAAAATATTAAAATGAGCTTAAATTCAAATTTTGAGCCCAACATTTCTTTATTTGGTCAATATCTCCATCACGACAATTTAGTCGACATTTTTTATTATTTAACAATTCAATCAATATTTTTCATCACTAAAACAATTTCAATGGCTTGGATTGAAACTTGATCAATGGATAGGAAATATTAAGCTCAAATTCAAATTTTCAGCCCAACAATTCTTTATTAGGTTGACATTTTTCTCTGCCATGATAATTCAGTTGATGTTTTTGCCACTTAAACAATGTAATTCAGTCGACATTTTTTGCCATTAAAATAATTTAAATTATTAGAAATTTGATCATTGGGTAGGCAAGATTAAAATAAATTCAAGTCTAGATTTTGAGCTAGACTTTTCTTCATTTGGTCAATAGTTTTCTCCGCCCTGCCAATTCAATTGATATTTTTTTCATTACTTAAACAATTCAGTCGACATTTTTCGCCACTAAAACAATTTCAATGATTAAGATTAGAAGTTGATTATCTAACATTCCTTCATTTGATCAACATTTATCTTCATTAAGAGAACTAACAATCAGTTGATAGTTTTTGCCACTTAAACAATTTAATTAACTCTTTTTATTTTCCAAACAGATAATGATTAATTTTATATCAAATCACATAAAATGTGACATAAAAAACCATTTTCCTTGGAAAATATTTTATATGGAAAATGATTTTTCGAAAAATGATTTTTCTACCAACCAAACACTACCTTAATTATAAAAGAAATATGAAATCCTAATTTTATTATTAAAAAGATAATTTGACCCAAACCTAAAAAATCAATTTGTTTTAAATCAACTTGGGTCGAAAATTTTGCCGCAATAAAAAGCTATTTGAAATTATTTTAGTCCAATCGATTTGATTATGACTTATGTGATAATTCTTTTCTAAAGTATCATAAATGATAATCAATTTGTTTCAAATTCACTTGATTTGCAACAAACTCATCCTAAAATACATTGATTCAAAAGTTAACACAAATGATCTGATACAAATCAAGTATGAGACATTCTTGTTACCTTTACTGAAAGCAGTCTACTCAAATTTAGATAGGAGAATCCCTTATAATATCCATTTTTAAACTGAATTGTACATATTTCTTCAATATCTTTTAATGTATAATTAAACAGATAATACCTATACCTTTAATGCTTGTATATTTTTATACAAATTAGTATTCAAATTCTAAATAATATAGGCATCAATTAATTTAATTATAGAATTTTGAAACTAAAAAATTTACAAAATATGTTTACAACCCTATACCTTCAGGTTGATGATCATGTCTAGGTACATCGACTCTAATTATTTGTACAACCCCTTTGCACCAAAAACATTATAATGCAATAGAATAATACATTACTATGTCAAAATATGAGAACTTTACATGTTTGGATGTAAAGCTGGGCAAAGCTAACCTGATAGATCATTGATCTAAAACCGACACGAAGTTAGTGGGTTTGGATACAAATTTTCATCCTGTTTCATTAGATGGTTGACCTGCTCAATTCAATTAATTAAATGGATTATGTTCAGGTCGAGATTCTCGACATAAAAAAGTACCTATTTAACCCGTTTAGTTAAATGGGTTAAAAAAGTCAACTCATTTTTTCATTTATCATTTATCCATTTATCTTTTTATTAGACAATTAAGAATACGAAAATTAAAAAAAATGAAAATGTGAATTATGATGAATCCGGAGAGTTTCAGAGAGTAATTACTTAATATGATATATAAACTTAATTTTTAATGCCACATAATTACACATTAGTTGAAAATGTTAAATGCCTAAATGAGTAATTAGGTGATTGAACTCAACTTCTTTATATTAAACGGTTTAAGTAGGTCAATCCATTTAAAAATTAAATAAACACAGGCTAAGGTTTTCTAACCTACTTAATAAATGGGTTATGTTTAGATTGAGGAATTTTCAACTCATTTAAATTTGATATAAACACGAAGCCGATCTAACTTGACCTATTATCCAGCTCTAACTGGATGTGAGCTGGCATATGAGTTGACCTCATGGACACAAGATCAAAAACGTGATATACATGCCACAGGGGCAACTGTTGATCCAAGAATAACCTAAGCTCTATTACGTACTTCCAGGTTTGGCAACTTTATTGGCAAGTAGTTGACATGTTATCTTATTTTCAATTTGGAATGCGTCAATTTCAACAAACAAAAAACCAATATTTTTATCTAGAAATCAAGTTTGCAGTGAATAATATGGCATATGATCTCAAAAAACCTTCCCTCAATGAATGATCACCACCTTTGGTTGCATATCATCTTTAACTTGTGAATTACATATTGCCCCACAAATTTTGGCAACCACTACTTGGACATTACGTTTGATTATTGATGTTCATGGAATCACTACTGATTGTCTTACGTTTTGCTTTGCAAAGCATATATAGGGTCCATTTGACCATCTGAAAGGGACCATATTTTCCCAACCAATAGTAATAATAGTCACTTATGATGTCTAGATTTAAAGAAGGGGGATTTAATTTCCGATTCATTGCTGAGAAACAGATGACAGACGTATATTATGTCTCATCAACTCACATATCTTTTTCTTTTGGTTTTTCGGGAGAAAATTTACTTAGTTTGATGGGAAAATTTTATGACAATGTTAGAATATAAAATGTATTTTTGAACTCCAATCACCTTTTAAAATTTTGGTTAAGATGTTTCTTAATTATGGTATTAAAGCCCTTATGAGTGGGAAGTATCAGGTTCAAATATCATTAAGTCCAGAGGGCATTTGCTTAAGGCGACATGTTAGAGTATTAAATACATTCTTAGACTTTCAATCATCAACTTAAATTTTTTTTGTTGAAATCAATGGTTTTTAACATATAAGAATTAGGGGAATACCCTAAACCCAAAAAAAAAGAAAAAAAGAAAAAAACAAAGAGAGTAGAAGATTGAATGTCATTCAAGACATTAAATGTGATCGTTAACTTAGTTTACTGTTGATTGTTGCACATCATAATCATTCTTCAGTTTTCAACCATTAAGTTGGTCGTTTTGGTTGAGTTGATTTTTGAATTAGTTAAATATGTGTTGGGTTTAATGGCCAAATTAAGCTCCGCAGATCCACCATGGGTTTGAAGGAGTTTGGGCTACGGACCGTGGCGGTTAGAGTTTCGTCGTCTTCATGGTCAGGGTTGCTCCTATGATTTTTTGCATCCTTATACTTCTAAACCCTATATAAAAGGCCTTGCCTAGGTTCTAATAATCATCCCTGAATCCCAAACCAGTAAGAAATACTTATAGAGTATTCTGTTTCCATTATCTTAGATTTGTGAGAGAGGTCGAGAGTGTTTTTGAGAGAGATTATAAGAGAGATTGT
>JAKOGI010003166.1:55000-65209 GCA_029747015.1 Carnegiea gigantea | reverse complement strand
CAGTATAATCTTGAAGAACTACAAAATATATTTGAGAAAGAACAAAATCCAGAAGAATTAGATAAGATCATGGGCGCAATAGTTGATAAATAGAATGTATTATCTGATGATAATGAAAAGAAAATAATGTCACTATAAGAAATGTTCCATCTACCCAATGCTTAAATTTGCCTCCTTCCACACTTATATCCATGGTAAGGTCTATTCGCCACGCTTAAGGTAATCGTTCATACAGTATCAGTGGGAAAAAATTCACCAAGCTTAAGGTGAGCGTGCATAGAGTATCCGTGGGGAAAAATTTGCCACACTTAATAAGCATAACTAATAGTGCAGTACCCTACAGTTTTATCCGTGGAAGACTGAACCATCTACCATGCTTATAGGCATAGGTGGATTTCCCTCACTTGTATCCCTTGCCAGAGTAGCTTTTAATAAAAAATTCAGTCTCACCATTCCCTCATGTATAAGTGTGGTGTTATGCATTTGATAACTGACTTTTAAATTACTTAGGCGAATAACCAATTTTGGATGGAAAAGTTTTACATAAATGAAATTAAAAGTCATTGAATTTAAAAATATAAATAATTTATATTCGCTAGCGTATCATAATCTTTTTTGTGTGTGTGTGTGTATGTATGTATGTGTGTATATATATACATACATATATATATATATATGTATATATATATATATATTATTATGTATATCTATCTATATATATATATATATCTGTGTGTGTGCAGTATCTGTATACTTATAGTGTCACATATATAATATATATATATATATAGCACACACACATACCTTATATCGTCTCCGACATACATACATACATATATATAATATACCTATATTACAATTCTCATATACATATCATATAATATAATATATATATAATAATATATATATATATATAGATATATAATACTAGACATCCATATATATATATATGTATATAAATATATATATAGAGAGGAGAGAGAGAGAGAGTAGAGAGAGAGAGACGCACGCACACACAGAGAGAGAGAGAGAGAGAGAGAGAGAGAGAGAGAGAGAGTATATATTTGATCATAACTTAAAAGATACAAAAAGTACAATAACTTGTGTAGCCATGAGCAAATTATCATCAATCAAGCTTAAGAATAACTAGTGTCCAATCACATAATGAAAAGTAAGAAACTGAATTCAATTTGCCCATAAAGTATGTACCTATTACATAAGAGTTGAGTTTGTTTGCAACACATATATAAAATTGAAGCTAAACAGAATGAATGGGCTGGTGTAGGAATCCATCGTTCCAAATGAGCACTTCACAAACCCAGACTTCATATCCGATTTTATGGCATGCTACCCTTAGCTTCAACCCGAAGTTACCAAATTCATACATTAAAATTAAGTACAACAAATGCTACTAAGAGAGAAAACAAAACTTATACAAAGATGTAATATCTATTAGTCTTCATAGCTAGGTACTCTCACTCGACAAATATTATTTAGCATCCTTACCGTTAGGTTAGGCTTTTTAGTAAATTCTCTAATTTTGAAAAAACAATTCGCTAGAGTTCCCCCTAAAACTTGGTTAATTTCCTTTTACAACTTGTCATAAATGCAATAACAAAAAAAAGGAACTCTTCACAATCTCAACGGCCACACGCTGAAGCAAATAAATTCAACAAGCCACACGCCTATAGTATCCAACACAAATCTAACCCATTACCATGAGGAAATCCAAGAAATCAGCAAAACCATAATAGGGCATTTCAATGCACAACACAAATCAAACAACTCATTACCATAAAACCATGGAACTTAAAATTTTTAAACTCAATGGCTGAACTCACAATGTTCACATTTTGTGATCTCTCAAGTAACACCTTGTCAACCATCTATGGATCAGCTATGTAATCGCATGCGTTCAATACCTATTGTAATTATGTTCAACTTATAAACATGTGACTTGAATTATCATATTAAAATTGAGAAGTCATGAACGATAAGAACATATTACTATGCCTGCAAGATAACAAAGTGTCAAAACCTTTTTTTCACCATGAGCTTACTTTCTAACTAAATCAGTATTCATTTTTAGCACCCTTTCTGTTATCTTGATCAGTTCCTCATAAAGTCAGCTAGCAAAATGTGTATAAGTGTATAAGGATTTGCAAAAAACATAAATGGTGTAGCATATAAAACGGATATGTTGAAGCTCTTGTATCACTTAAATTCATACAAAAAAGGGGGGGCAGGAAAGCAAGTTTATCTTAAAAAAAGACATCCTAGATACACATTTATCTTTAGTCATTTGGAATTTCTTTACTCAGTGAACTTGTTCTTCATTTGCATGATGGTTCTCTGGCAAAGAAAACAAATAAATAAAGACTTGATAATCATATACACAACTACATATCATTTAGAATGATAAGCGTCATATTTAAAAAATATCTTTTGATTTGAAGTGCCAGCTAAAGTAAGAGTCCCGCAATTAGGAGTAGGTCTACCATCACCATTAACTAGTTGCTCATGAGTAGGAGCCCTCCACCAGGAGTAGGATAATATGATGACTTTGATAAATACTACGGGATAAAAAAAATATAAAATTATTATTATTATACAATAAAGAATGTAATAAAATATATAATTGTGCATACTTGGGCATTTTTCGGTTGTTTTTGTCATTTACTTGGCTCTACATTGATATGGTTTGATGAACTTGGCCTGAACAAGAAACATGCACATTAGGTAGTCAAAGAGGTCAAATAAAATCTATAACAAAACGAAAAGTAGCTTAGGTATATCTTCTGTGAAATGAATAATTCGGCATATATGTAACTTTTTACAAAATAAAACAATCATACACAACTCAAAAAAATTATTTCTTTCCAAACTACTAAAAAACAAAGTCATTTACAAGAAGATTCAATAATAGCAAAAGGAGAAAATGTCTTCCAAAATGGGGGAAAAAAAAAAACCAACATAACATTTCAATCTTTCATAAATCTCAAACATAAGCTAATTAACCAACTTGGTTTCATGAAGACTCACTCAATTGTAGCCCATTCATTAGGTCTCTATATCCATCGTCATTGCAAATGTTAAGAGGCATGCATTGGGGCTAAAGCTATGCTTGTAATGATTCTAAAAGGTAAGTATCCCTTGGTTTTACCCTGATGACATGCTCATATCCCTTATCATTCTCATCTTCTATATAAAACACTTGTTGTAACTAAGATGAAAAGATATATGGATCATCCTTTAAAGCACCTCCTTTATGTATCCTATACGAGAAATTTAAAAGAGTAAAACCTCTTTTATCCTTCTTTAGACCCCCTGAATTTACATTCACCCAATCACATCGAAATAATATCACTTTACACTCAGATAGTAATCTAACTCAATGATATCAATAATTTTTTGGGAATATGTTTTGCTTTTAACTTCCACCATAACTCCGAAATTTTGAGTTTTCTTTGACTCCTCTGTCTTTTGAGTTTGAAAGCAATATCCATTGGTAACAAATGCATTCACTCTCGTAGCAATTAGATGAGGACCACCAGCCACAACTCCAAAGGGTCTTGATTTAGACTCATCAACCTCCATGTTTGACACCTAAGTGACATGTGGGAAAAAATAATGAGAACACATAGATAAGGCTAACGAGGCAAATTTGTACAAGTAATAGTATCATTACCCTCTCCGGTAACCAGCCTGGAAATTCTTCTAACAGCTGTTTATGCTTAAGTCTCTCAGTTGGCTCATGAGGATAAGATGTCATATATTTATTCAAAAACAACCTGAAATTCATTATAATATTTCAATATTTTATGGTATTAAAACATATATGTATGCATAAATTAGTTATTCGTACAAAGCTATGGTATTCATCAGTGTCATCAAGGTGGAGGAGTACATATTGGTGTGCTTGTTTACGACTTAATTCATCAAGTTCAATCATTTTCACCTTTCCTTTTGGTTGATCAGCCATGCTAAATAGACACATATCCTCATTTGGGTTGGCAGCATCATTTCTTTGTAGTTGGTTAAAAACGCTTCTATTCCTTAAAAATACCTTGAACAAAACATTGTATATTTTTGGGCAATATATCCTTCTCCTATTCAACCATCAGGTTATGCTCTATTATGTACAAGGGCTTTCAAGGATGGCAAAAGCCTATATCAAACACATGTATATAAACATTGGAATACATATCTAGAGTTAATATTTAAGCATATATTGTGAGCGTGAATTCTAATCTTTCAATTGGATACATCCACCTATATAAAACTGGCCCTCCAAGCTTTGCTTCCTCAGTTAAGTGCACAATTCCTAAGTTAAGTGCACAATTTAATGCACTATAATAGTGAAAAAAAACTAGGTAGGAAAAGTTTCTCCATTCTACATAGTGTCATAACCACATTAGCTCCAGCTTCGTCTAGCTTCTCTATAGTAAGCTCTTTGATGCATAACTCCTTCATAAATGTTGATAGAGCCCAAATAATATCTACAAGATCATTATCTTTTGCCACTCTTAATGTAATAGGAAGTAAGTCTTATATAAGAATGTGACAATCATGACTTTCAAATTGAACAACCTACGCTCCTTCAAATTAACACAACAGGATATGTTGCTGGCGTACTCATCAGATACTGTTAGATGCTTTAAAACACTAAGTAGTTGTGTCTTCTCTTTAGCTGACAAAGTGTAAGGAATGTTTAGGAGTTCGTATTTGCCATTTGGTGGTAGAATGAGATGAAGTTCTGGCTTTATTTTCATGACTTTAAGATCTCTTCATGCCTTTAAGTTATCTTTATATTTTCCCTCAAGGTTCAATGTTCACAACAAATTATCACATACATTCTTCTCAATATGTATCACGTCTAAGTTGTGGTGAAGAGTTGAACTCCCAATGTGGCAAATCGAAAAGTATGCTTTTTTTTTTAATATTTATTGATCATCCTTTTCATCAGTGTCCATATTTTGAGTTTCACCCTTACCATTATAAATACAGTTCCCTCTAACTGAGCTAACGTAGCACTTCCACTAAGAGGCTTTAGAGCGCAACCAAGCTCCACATTCCCATCAAATCCACCAGCATCATATCAAAATGGATGGTCTTTAGGCAACCATCGTTTATGACCCATGTAACAAAACTTATGTCAATTTTCTAACCAAACAACTAGTGTACCTTTTACACAAGATGGACAAGCAAAACTACCCTTTGTACTCCATCCAGATAAATTAGCATATGCAAGAAAGTCATTAGTAATCCAATGAAGAGCTCCCTGTAATTTAAAATGCATCCTAGTGTAAGCGTCAAATGCATCTATACCTTCGCATAATTGAAACAACTCTTCTAGTAGTGGTTGAAGAAAAACATCAATATCCATGCCTGGTACCTTTTCCCCTAGAATGACCATAGAAAGAATGATATAGGGTTATTTCATGGAAAGTCATGATGGTAAATTATAGGTTATTAACAAGACTGGTCAAGTACTATTAGTACTACTCATAACACAAAAGATTAAATCCATCACTTGCAAGCATAAATCTAACACTATACATATCTACCACAAAAGTAGGATTTTTCTCATCAAAATCTTTCGATACCTTACCATATAAAGGATGCCTAAGGATGTCATTCTTTATACTAGATTTATGATGCCAAAATATATCTTCATCGATTTTAGAGGACTTATACATCCTAAATAGCCTCGAAATAAGGGGAAAATAACATAAAACCTTATGCGCCAATTTATTTTCCTTGTCTCTCCATTGGGAAGTGTGACGCTTATTGTACTCTTCTTGGTTTTTCCCTCCCAGCCTAATACAAAATCCAATCATTAAGACATGCATGGATTTTTTAATAGTAAAGTCGCAAATCCTTTTTAACTACCTACATTACTCCAAGATGATGGAAATGGGTTAATTTGAGGGAACACAGTAGGCAAAAATTCAAGCAACATATCAAAGAATTTAATTGACCACCCATGCATGAATTTCAAATGAAATAAACACAAAAGGAATGGCAATTTCAAAAATTTCGACCATGAAAATAATTCTTGTTGATCATCTTGCTCAACTAATCTTCTATATCTAGCATCTTCAATGTGCTCTCCCTCATTTAGCACATCATTACAATCAGTTTCATTATCAAATTTAACATACTCCCCACTCATAGGATCTCCAATGTTAAAAGTACTATTATCATTATCATTTTGAATGCATCCTCACTTTTCTAATCCCAAAAATATCATTCAACATTCGTACAGTATCAATATGAGCTAACAAATTACGCTCAGCATTAGTGTCACTATGGATTTCACTACGGTATTCCGAAATAGACGACATAAAAATTAATTCCCCATGATGCACCCATTCTTTGTAGCTTGGCAGGAATCCATTGAGCATGCGATGATGCGTCAAAACAGCTCTAGTAAACCAATATTTTTGTCTAAGCTTACACCGATTACATGGGCAAATTGTCATGTTACTACCCTCGGCATTGGAAAAAGAGAAATCTAGGAACTTTTCCGTTCCACTTATATATTACGCACATCTCCTATCCTTATCAATCCAACTTGTGTCCGTTTCTGTCATTAGTGACAAGAAACAAAGTAATTGTTTCAATTACTAAGCAACTAATTGTTTCAATTAGTATCAAGGCTCATATAACATTATAGATAAAACAGTTCCTCATTCAAAATGCACTATTCATTCATAGAGAATTTGTAGTTTTCTGAATCAAAGTGAAATCAACGTTGCATCTTTGCAAATTAATAATTTACAATGTGCTGTATAATTTTTTAGTTGAATATGCATGACGAGTTCAAGCCAAAAAACAGAGTCAATTTCTACACATCAATGCTAGGGACGAATATGCAACAGGAATTTAGGCCAACGAACAATGCACATAACTGCTCAAAGGCATGGAGATGTACACCAGAAAGTAAGATAGGTAAAGACTCATGGGTCAGTTTCATGCAACATTGACATTTGGGCTGAAGTAATTCTCCAAATTCATTAAATGTAGGCTCAAAATAGACATCCAACAAAAAGAAAATTTAAAAAGGGAGAAATTATAGCTCATAAAAAATAAACAACTTAATTGCTACATATACAACCTTGATTAAGGAATAGAAGGATCCTTAAACAAGGACAATAATAATTGTAATAACCCGACCCTAATCCATATTTATTTATTTAAATCATTTTTATTTATTTCATTCATCATGTTTATTCATTTACTTTATCATGTTTATTAACCTAGTCACTCATGGTTATTTGCTTAACCAAATCATGTTTATTAAATTCAATTACACTTAATTTATTTATTTAACGAATTCCATTATGTTATTTAAATTTTCCACCTTCATTTATCATATCTAATCATCACAGTTGGGAGATATTTCATTTTGGGTACCACTTTGTAACTCCAGTTTCATTTATTGTTAATTTGAGTTTCATTGATTGATTAAATGTCAGGTGAATCGATATTAGGTCTCAGTGAGTATAAATTAGCGATTAGTGATTTTCTTACCTTCGGTAAACTTTAATTCCGAGTAATATAAAATTTTTCCAATATTTTGAATAAAATTTTCAAGCCCAAGCGTAGCTTGTTGGACCTAAAACAAAAGCCTAAACCCTTACTAACTTTCGTTACTTCACCAATTACTCATTTTAGCACCTAATTTTAATTAGCAAAAAGTTGCTTTTGGGTGGAAAATTTTCAGCCACATGTATCTATTACTAGGCAATTTTTATACACAAGAAAAAAATTCAGCAAAATATCAAACCATTCTCCATTTTCTCTCTCTCTTCCTCACGGTGCTGGGCAGAAACAGGGGCAGCAGCTGCTACCCCTTTGTGCCACCAGTTCTGGTGGTTCCAGCCACTTTTTCGACCACCTCCTGGCTGCCCCGAGTTCCCCTTGCTGCTAGCTATCTCGTCCAACCCCTCAAATCACTCAAAACAGCCTCCTCTTCTCTCTAATTCAAGCTTAAAGTGAGGTACATCCCACAATCCAACTTGTTATATCTTGAATTTTATGATTATTTCATTTATGGGCTATGTTTAGATGATCAAATTGATAGTTAATGTGCAATTTTTATTGAGTTTGGAGATGTTAGGAGTCATGGGTATTGATCAAGAGCATGATTTTTATGATTTTGCATTTGTTTAAATGCCACTGTCGAAAATTCTGGGAAGTATAGGATTGTCCAAAAATTCTAAAATTTTACTGTAACTTATCTATATTATTTGGGAGTTTCTGGCAAACTTTCATGAATTTTGGACGTGTAATAAGTGAGTTATGGAATTTTGAAGAAACTGCCCTGTTTTGGATTCGAATTATATAATTATGTATTAATGAAGTTGTTTAAAGTTTGGATATATATATGAGGCCTTAAATGATATATTTATATCTGATTGTGGTGTTTGATATGATTTCAAGTGAGTTTTATGTGAAAGAATGAGAGAAAGTTAAATTAGTGAAGGGCTGAAATTTCAGGAAATTAGGGCTGACTTTAGGATTAAACTGGTAATTAACGGCCCACCCAAAACTTATGATTTTTGGTGGATAGATAGTTTAGGATGTTAGCGTTCAGATGCCTCTTGAATCGCCTTAATCTGACTTCTGTGAAAAACGTTATGGTCGTTTTACCAAAATTGCACAGAATGAGATTAAAACTGACACACTTGTGTTTTAACCCCATTTTAGGAACCCTATTGTGGGAATCACATTTTGTGTTGCAAATTAATGTTTTTTGGACTTCGTAATCTTTTCATATTGGGGTTTTAAGTCTCCATTGGAGGTCTAGAATGAAAGTTATGAATTTTTGAAGTGAACTAACTTGCTTGGGCATAAATCAGGTTGTTATCGCAATTTCTGTGCAATGTATACTTGGCGAAAAATTTTGAAAATTGTACTGTAGATTGTTGATATTATTTTTGAATCTCCTATAAGATTTTATGAATTTTGGTTGAGTAATTGGAATTTGGTGATTTTTGGAAGCATTTGAATAAATGTGTAAAGAGCATGCACTCATTTCGATCAGGCACTCATTTTGACCATTCTTGGCAATTGACTGAGATTGATCATGCATTCATTTTGTATATTTTGGGCCAAGCACGGTCATTTAGGGGGACATGAATATTCATGGACTTTTATGGAACTTTTAGCCTGATTAATGAGAAATAAGAAGACAAATGTATAAATTGGGAGTTTGTTTAGAAGCTGTGAATCATTTATGGATTTTACAAAGAAAATACCAAGCTTAGTAAGCTTAATAGCTTCTATCGAGTTTAATGACTCATTTTGGGGTGGGATTCTTTATCTACTGGATTTATGAATGAAATATGAGAAGTGGGGAGAGTTGTGACTCGGAAACCATATTTATCGGACCAAGTTATTGCCGTTTATGCTATTTTGAATCAAGTTATAACTCTCTTTGCCTCAAACCTTTATTACTGACCCACTTCAGCATATATCAAATGCATTTATCAAGCTAATCTAGTGTACTTGCTGTTATCTTGAACCAAGTTATACATCAACAAGCCTTGAACCCGTATCAATAACCTATTTCAGAAAAGGCCATATCCACTCTTTCAATTATCACCATCAAGGTCTTTTCCTTTGTATCTCATTTATCTCATTGTGGACTACTTTACTTTCATTTCCATATCAAAGTTAATTACTTTCATCGATTTAGTTTTGAAGTTATATTGAAGTTATACCCAAGTGGTATATACCATATAATTACTCAATTTCTGTTACACATACTTTTACTTCTCAATTATGCAAGTAAGGATCATTTACTGACTACGCATACTTACAATGACATTTTTAAACAGAGTTGAGGCCTAGTTATCGTTTTTCATTATGCATAGGTATTATCAAGTCAGAACATATTTATCAAGTCAGATGACATTTATGAAACAGTTGACTTGTATCAAGTCAAATGATTTTTTTTTTAAGGCTCAAGGTACGTCCATTGCCTGTGTCTTCAGAAAGCAGATCATGTTTATCAAGTTACAACTCTTAATGAGTTTATCAATGAATCATTTATACAGTGACTTGCCATTTAACTTGTGACCCCGTCAGTTATCATCTATAGGGCGTTAGCCCATCATTTACCCGCGCGGCTTCAGGCCAACTCTTGATCAGATTGGCAGGTGTACACCTATGTATAGATCATATCAGTGCAAGGGGTTC
>JAKOGI010003166.1:0-50000 GCA_029747015.1 Carnegiea gigantea | reverse complement strand
AGCGATGTCTATAAAGCTTTGCATCTCTCTCTCTCTATTCCACCTTTGAAGTCAAAATAATGACCACCATGAAAAACCCTCCCAAGAATCACGTTATCCTGACTTTGTTCCTGCAAAAGATTCCACCTATGCATCTCTCTCTTTCTCCCTCTTTGTGGGCATGTTCTTTTCATGGTCTACAGGGCCCATGTTGATCTCTCAATTCCGATTCATTTCCTCAATCCCATGTACCCTTTTTCAATAGTTTGAAGAAAGAAATGACTTATGATATTTCAATCTTGAGAGTCTAAATGGGTCTATTTGATTACTTCATGTTCTTCTCTGCTCCCCTCCTTTTTCTGGGCAGAACTCTCAGGGCTACTTCCGAGGATGCTGATTCGATTTACAAGTATGCAAATTAATTGTTAATTTTAATTACTTCTGTATTGTTTAATTACTCTATATATACCGTAAAATAGCATAAAATACAAAAGAAACTATTTTAAACATAGTTTCTCACAAACCGGTAAATAATGGCGAAAATAGAACAAAACATTGATCAGGAAATTAAACCATACTAAAGATCCAATTATAATAGTACTTATGGGGGAGAATACATGATGAGATGGCAATGATGCTGATGAAGTTGATGCTGCTGCTGCTGATGATGGTTGATGATGATTAGGCCTTGATTATGTGTGTGGGAAGATAGGAGCACGGAGTGAATAACAAGAGAAAGAAAGGTGATGATAAGGAGATGATGATTATGAAGAAGAGGTGGCAAGGCAAGGGGTGATAAGAAGATGAGAGGGGCATAAGGTGATCGAGGTGATATATTTATAGCATGAAAAGTCTACAAGGGTTTTTTGTAGGATTTCTCCTTTTCCAAGTCTTCCAATTTCTCTGTAATTAAAAGTAGTAGTCTTGTAATTGTAACCCAAATAGATCATTACGAAAATAACATTTTCCCTAAATCATTTTTTTCTGAACCGACTTGATAAATCTGCTTGTAAAATCCTTCAATAAATAAAACCCGTACTTTGACTTCTTTTCTTCTCCTCTTCACTTCATTAATCCTTAAATTAAAAATATATAAAATAAAGTAAATTAGACAAAATAATATCTACAATGTAACCTAAATATTTATTAAAAACATGCACGAATTATGACATAGTAACCTGCTTATGCTTCGGACATATAATTGTCAAAGTGTATAAATGCATAAATAATTTTACAGCTATACCTTAATTGTTCATATTGTATAATTTGTAACTCAAAGAACACACATCCCGCATTCACAAAAATTTACAGACAAATACGAAATAGTATAAGGAATTCATCATAAAATTTTCATAATTTTCCCAAAGTCAATCCTCCTCAAAAATTGAAATAGTACTCAAAAGTATACATTAAAACAGGAAGATTTCAATCAAAAATATGCAAATCATAAGATATACACCACATATTCATGCAAATTTATTGAAAATGGCCAAGTATCATAGAGAACATATAGCAAAATTCAAACAGTGGCAAGCTGTTTGCAAAAATCAAAAATTCAACATGTTTTTCTACCATCTTGTTATTCTAACTCAAGTAATCAATCCCAAAATCTATGTGACTTTAGTGTAAGGAAAGTTAATTATAATCTATATGAGTTTTTTCCTAATTATTTGGATATATTATAGTAATAATATTTTTTGAGATGTCCAAATTACTATTCTTTAAGAAGCAAAAAAATAAAACTATTAATAATCTTTAAAAAGAAAAAAATAAAACTTTTAATATACTTCATCATAGGAAAAAAATAATTAATAATATGAGAGTGTACGTATGAGATCGATGAAGATGTCTTCCTCACTGTATTTTAATTCCTACAAATTACAAAAATACAAAAAGAAAAACAAGTGTAGGAAAAATATAAACATCCCAGTAAGAAGATGATAGAAAAATGAGTGCAAGAAAAATATACATCTTTCTTTTAATGATTTTCATTTTCAAATTAAAGTAATATAGATCCTTTTTTTGGGCATTAGCATTTGCGTCATTCATCTCCATCTGTAGGATAATTTATCAATTTATTTGAGTGCACTAATGATGATTAATATATCCACAAAGAATGCTAAGACAAAGCTAATATTCATGCATGTATGCTAAATTGCTAATGCACCATATTTACCCAACTTATACAATCAACCATTTTAAAAACTTTAATATAAAGAAACAAGAAAATTAGAAGAAAAGAAAGGAGAAGTGACCGGAAGCAACTATGAGAGAATATGTGGAATTAGTGTATTTGTAACTTTTACACTACTTATTATATACAACACATTGAGTGAATCAATTTAAGAAGGAATTGAAAACGTATAATCATTAAGATTTTAAGATCTAATTAAGTATATAAGATCTCCATACTGATTTTTTTAATAAAAACAAAAATTTTGTTTTACGAAGGTTTAGTTTAGCATTAGGGAATAATATTGAAAGATATAATAATATGTGGATTTCTAGCATTAGGCATAGGACAGCACTAAGTTCACAGCTGAATAAATTTTTTTGTTTTTAATCACAACGATTTTATAGTTGCCGCCAAGGTCATTATCACAAAAATCTTCGAGCAACAATCAAAGATAGAAAATGTCTTATTGGACATTACAAATCCTTCATGTTGTGTAGTACAATAATATTGTGTAGTAATTTAGGATTTTTTGGAATTTATTTTAATATAGTCAAAATTTAAGCAATTGTAATTTAAAAAATTTTGAAATTTATTCAACTATAATCAAAATTGAAGTAACGGTTGAGATCAAGAAAAAATGTATCGAACGGTCTAAAAACTTTAATTTATGAGAATTTAGAAAAAATCTACATTATCATCACATTGCAATTATATAATAGCATAGATAAAAAGGGCAGCCCGGTGCACAAGCATCTCGCATTCACGTAGGATCCGCGGAAGGACCGCATCCCAATAGGTAAATTGTAGGCAGCGTATATAATAGTATAGATATAGATAGATATATTGCAGAACTTTAATTTGCAATTTTTTGCATTGGTATTAAAGCATTTAAGATTGGAATTTAACTGTGATGGGACAACAACGGCAAATTTTTGCTAATGGTCAATCTATTAAAGTTTATAAATACTAGCTAGCTCCTGACTCTATTTGCAAAAGATAAGGAATTATTATCTTGTTGATTCTTCTGCAGGATTTTGTATGGAAGTGTGCTTCCTAATCATGTGTTCACGAAATTTCATCCAAGGCACCTAAACTCTTGACTTGGTCAAATTCCTAATTGTGCTATTGTTTATTATTATTATTATTATTATTATTATTATTATTGAATCTTTTATAATTTAGGATTCCTGTTTGTACTCATATTATACCTCTCTCTCTATACATATGTATGTGTGTATATATATGCATGTTAAAGAGCGGACGCTGAATAATGCATATGATCAATATATTGTCACAGAGACTGTAGAAAGAAACCACAACCCCCTCTCAAATATGGCTCAGAAACGAAAAGGGTCGTCCAGCATGAGCAGCGAAGAGCGCATCCTAGAAGAGATGAAGTTGGCTCGGAAACAAAAATATGACGGCATGATCAGCGAGACCAAGCGCATCATAGAGGAGTCCCAGGCTAGAAGGCAGGGTCTGGAGTTGGCTCGACTGAAGACCAAGATTAGTACCCTCAGTACAGAGAATCAGCCGCTGGCGGTGACGCTCAACTTCGAGATTTGTGGACTCATGGTGGCTCGACTCCAAGCTAAGATCGATAAATCCCAAGCTCAGACTGCTGCCCGGAGAGCTCGTACAGCGAACGCCCAGATGCCCACGTACGGATCACATACCCATGCAGATTACAACATCTATCAATGGGGTGGAGAACAGGAGATGGAGTCCCAGTCCGAGTCTGGTGTCCTCTGTCCACCCTCACTTTAAGTACTACTAGTTTGCTGCATAGTGTTGACGATGATTACTTGATTTTGGTTCTTGTTATGATATGCATGTTAGACTACTATATTACGAGCCAAATAAAATTTTTCGATTTTATGCCTATTTTAATGCCCTGCCAAAGAGTGCATGGTACCAAACAAGCAATTGGCCATGCATGGCACGAAAAGGATTGTTTAAAATTAATTATGTGAGGGCAATGGTGCAGTTGCTGATTGTTGCCTGTTGACCTCCGTATTAAACGGCTTTTAACATCCCTGTACACTTGACAAAAGTCGACTAAAGGCTACCCACTCGAATGACCAAAATTTCTTGAAGCATTTTTTCTAATGGAAAACATATTTCCCACTAGTTTTATGGGTAAACGTAAACCAAAAATCAGATTTTAGGAGAAAGAAATCAGTAAATATATAATTCAGGGCACAAGTTCAAATATAATCTGGTTCCGATGAAGTGATCAATTTTGCTAAGAACTTTAATATATAATAATTGCGTTTCTTACAAATTAGCTGGTCTAGTTTAGATTATGAAAGAGTAATTCTTGAGTCACTAGGTTAGAATGTCCTACAATAAACAGCCAGAGATGATTACCTTATATTTATGCATGAAAAAAGTGGTTTTAAGCTCTCTGCCAGGCTTGACAAAACAGCCTAATCGTTGGACACAAAACTAAACCACACTACAATTACCTAAGAAGACAATCCTTTTTGAATCACGGATTGTCAATCAAAATTGAATCAATCTAACACCAAACCAAATTGACTTATTCTTCACTAGTTTAATTTACTTATATTTTCACGATAACCTACAATATGTAAATATGATAACCTACAGTGCTTGACTCAATCTAAACACACCCAACCAAACATTCTGTGGTATCGCGCGCATTCCAAATTCCCCTCTACCTCTATGCAGTCTGTTGGTCAGTGACAGATCTACCAAAATTTTGTTCGGGAAACATGAAGAGAAAAAGTATAAGCTAGGAGGTGTGAAGCAATATTATACGCGACCGATGTACGAACACAAGTACACTCAACTTATTATATCTAGATTGTATGAAAATATAAAATACAGTACATAATATGTGATGGCTTATATTACTTTCCTTCTTCCTTGAAGATATTTCTGGAACAACTCCTCAGTTGCACAATATTTACACACCACCTTGTATACCTCAATGAACTGTCTGGGAAATCTACTGCTGAAGTATTCATCAAACCCATCAAGCAATGTTCTCAGAAGTCTCTGAAAATGAAAAATTACAAGTTTACAACATATGCCATAATTAATTAATGGAAAAATCGACCTTCTATAATCCTTTTTTTGGGGAGAGGGGGGTGCCATCAAATGTCCCCACAACCTATGAAAACACTTGAGAGTTAAGATGTGCTTGCAGAGGTTAAAGGAGAATCAGGGGTTAAGGGCAGTTAATAAGAATATTACTCTCTTTACTGGAGTCCTGTTTTAAGTCTATGAAATTAGAAAATATCATTCAAGTCCTATTTTTTTCAACTTATTTTATTTAAACTTATTTTGAACTGAACTTATTTGAACTTTTCCTTTGAATTTTTTTTCGTGAACTTGTTTTGAACTTATTTACTGAACTTATTCTTAACTTATTGACAACAAATTTCTAAACTTATTTACTAAATTTATTATTCTGAATTTATTTTTCTGAACTTTTATTTTGAACTAATTTACCAAACTTATTTTGAGCTTATTTTGAATTGAACTTACCTAAACTTATTCTTCAAAAAATAGTCGAAGAGAACAAGGCCTTAGTACCTTATGTTATTCCATACCCCTCCTCTCCCACTTTTGCTCATTCTGCCTTTGGGTGAAACCAACCTCCCCCTCCAAAAAAAGGATCTATAGTTTGCTATCTACTCTTCCTTGCTGTTGCTAGGCATCCAAACCAAAGAGCATACCCTTAGTTTCCTTTAAAAACTTATTTTATCTTTCACTTGATGACTATCATTTGTCGAAGACACATTAATTATGAACAAAACCAAATGGTGAGAGGCCCCTTGACCTATTCTTGCAATCGCATGAGTGTTGTAGTTTAAAAAAGATATCGTTTCCACAGAGACCAATTGTACTTTATTGCGTTTTATCCTATAAAAGTGCTAAGCAAGCAAATTTCAATTGGATGTTTGAATAACGTTATAATCTAATTGAAAAATTCATTTAATTTAATGCATCTAGGGATTTGTTTTGTCTAGTAAAGATGTGGATCAATAGAATATAACATGCACTTGATCAATATTGAGAGATTGAAAGGGATGCAATTCTAGTTAGAATTCAATCTTTTCCTTCAAAATATAGTGAATTGCCTAAACTAACCAATTGTCATTCTCGAATGTCCTTGTTTAGTCTAAGTTATGGATTTTTGATGGCTAAAGGTTCCTCTTAACAAGAGAATACTTCTCAAGTATTGCTAAGTCAAGTCCTATCTTATTGGTCAAATAATAAATTTCACTTTTCAGTCCTTCACTTAACTATTTAGAATTAGCAAGTAAATTTAGCCAAAATTCACTCAAAACAATGTAACACCCCTAGCCCCAGGACCCAAAGCGTTACGTTTTCTTAACTTTTTACCTAAATTCTGGGACAAAACGGACAGAGTTTTCCCTAAAAACTGACCGTTTCTAGGCTACAAGCCTTACAATAAATCCCTACAATTTAGCAGAAGCGTAAAACATTTAAAAGAAGCTCAATGGCCACACACCGGAGTTCAAAACTCAATGAGCCACTCTCTCGGAGTGCACCAACCAGATTAATTCATGAATAAAGAAGAAATAGAAGATACAACTCAATGATTTACATCCCAAAGCATAACTAACTTTAATCAAAAGATATCTAACTGACTAGATAGTTGGCTCATAAGGTCGTACAGAGCGACTCATAAACAATATGCATTGCATGAACTTAGAATACCTATTTACAAACATTTCAAACTGAGAATACATAACGTGACTTCGTTAAACACGTAAGATCCCGTCGAATGAGTATAAATGACACCTTGCAAGCATGAACAGATTCCATCTTGACATAGCTGATTTAACTTTTTCCTGTTGTAGAGAAAACCTGGGGAAAAGGGGAAAGAATAGCGGGATGAGCAACAACACGCTCAGTGAGTGTCCCCCAACCCCCTTAAAACTAAAACCGTTGCAGGCAGTAATATCTTTACTAGTCACATATCACGTATCCATACTTTACTATCATATTAGGCATTTATAAAATTCTTATAGAAATATCACTAACCATAAACTTCACTTTAGGCACTCAAACACATTTCAAGTCTCAATCAATTCTCATTCATAGGAAATGCATGAAATATTCTCATAAGACTTACTTCTCATATTCGTATCTTACTTAGCATCTCATACATAAGTTATACATAAAACATGCACATGTCATACACATGAAACTTTCTTTCTTTTACTGAAAACACTTCATTTAGCCTCTTGAGGCTCATAAAAACTCTTCTTTTAGCCTCTTGAGGCTTATATTCTTTTAAAGAATCTCTTTTATCTTGGTCTCATAATGACCCTTAAAAACTTTCTTTCTGAAATACTTAAAAAGGCGAAATGCCAACTGCTTTTCTTATTTAATAAGAAACTACTCTGGGTATAAGATCATCATAAAGTGCTGTTTGTGAGAGATCTACATTCAATCCCAGTGAGATTAATTCACAATAAGCTCTTACTTCTGGGGATGACAACTAACTTTGGACCTTAACCCTCTTCAAGGTCTCTGAGGATTACTCCCTAGGCTAGGGATTCCCTCGTTCAAGCAGGTTCACTCCCATCTATTGTTCCTAAGCACTTATCTTAGCCATTTAAACTGGTCATAACGACTAATAGGTTTGCTGCCTCTCACAGTGAAAACGTTTATCATGCAACTCACGCCTTTGTAAAACTCTTTAGGATTCCCCTGTTCAAGCAGGTTCACTCTCAAAACTGTATTCATTTAGTTACAATATGCCATCATGCACTAATATTTATAGCTATTATCATTTCAAATATGAAATCCTTCTTTGAAAAACTTACTCTTATGCACATAATGTAACTTGAGGACACGGAAGGGAAGGGGGTCCACATGTATCACATTTAAGCACTTCATAATTAATTCAGCACACTGAGCCACATACGGCCTCGCAATCCACACGATTGCGGTTAATTCATAACCCAAGCTCCCTCCTCATAAGCACCGTACCACAAAGACTTCAAACCTCTCATAGTTCTATCTCAAACCATCCAACTACCATCTCGATTTCAATTTCACAATCTAGCAACCTAATCACGATGATATACTGAAAGACAATGCATAACTTACACACTTACCAATGCTGAACTTACCGATTAAATATTAGCAATTAGTCGAGCGATGCAACCAAAGGTTATATCCAAACACACATATATATGCATGCAAGCATACATACGGCTAAACTTAACAAGAAGCATGGGGTGTGATTGGCATTCATGTAGGTTAGCTAGGAGTCGCAAACAAGCCATTCTAAAGCTAAACGTAACTCACTAAATGGACAAGTGTTGGCTTCATGTTACATTTAGCCTATTACGTCATTTACATTTTCACGACGAACATAAAACGACTCACTTATTACATGACCGTTTATACCATTGAAGTCTAGTAAGAGTCGAATATCTAGTTAGACATGGAATGAATCATTTAGTTAGGCTAACGTGGTCCATCAGGCATATTACGACTCTAAGCTTCCGTTTGTCATATCACTGTCGCTAAACAAACCCATTTTGGTCACTTAGACATAATGCGAATCTACACATTCATTACTTGTAACGACATTACTACTCGAACCTATTTAGACTTTTTAGCATAATGAGTCTCAGGATGTTCGTTTCCTATGTTAAGACTACCTTGCAACCCTTTTCGTGTAATTAAAGAATAATACAACCTTGGGCAATTATTTTTAGTGTCGCAGTTACTTATTTACGTCAACCTTTCAAGTACGTGTTAACTAGATTACTAGAGTTGATATTAAGCATGCCTGACTTGGTTCGAATTAGACTCACAAGCATGTAATAACGGAATATACTAAACTTGGTTCTAAACATGTATAGCTCACTTCAATCTAAATCTTCAGGCATGAATTACTATATGCATTCGAATTAACGCTAAACATATATAATTCGTTTCGAATTAAAAACTTAGGCATAAATTAACTATATACATTCGAAATAATGCTAAACATATATAATTCATTTCGAATTAAAAACTTAGGTATAAATTAACTACATGCATTCGAATTAATGCTAAACTTATATAATTCGTTTTGAATTAAAAACTTAGGCATGAATTAACTATATTGATTCGAATCAAGGCTAAACACACATACTTTACATGCATGCTTTACTTCGAATTAAAACCTCCAGCTTGAATTAATTAACTGATTGGATTCGACGCTAAACATACATAATTCACTTCGAATTAACATTCAGGCATAATTTACCTAACTTGATTCGAATCAAAGCTAAACATATGTACATCACTTTGAAATAATATTTCAGGCGTAATCTACGTCAATTAATTCGAATTGAAGCTAAACATATATAAACCATTTCAAATTAACATTTCAAGCATAATTCACCTAAATCGATTCAAATCGACGCTAAGTGTGTATAATTCGTTTTGAATTGACATTTCATGCATAATTCACCTAAATTGATTCGAATCGAAGCTATACATATATAAATCGTTTTGAAATTAAGCCACATGCATGAACTAACAAAATTGATCCACTTCGAAGCTAAGCATGTATGTTTCATCTTAGAATCCAATCGCAGGCAGCACATTCTAACAAATTTGGCTACGCTAGTCTAATATGCAGCATCGATTCCGCTAAAACGTTTGCGAAATTAATACTAATTTAGGAGGTGAGGAACACCCACCTCGATCCTAGCTTAGGGCACACAGATTAGCTGGATTTGGAGCAAATTCGAACACCAATTGCTCAAAGTTTCCTCTGTCCTTTGCGCAATTCACGACCTAGCCCCGACCCATAAACCTAACTCGCCATTTCTGAGAATTTTAGGCACAATTTAGAAGAATTTAGGGTGAGGATCGAATTTATAGAAGGAGAAGAGGTTCGAATTCACCTCGCATGCCCAAAAACGGACGGATGTTCGGCCGAGCTCGTGTCGATTCGCCGCTATCAGCTGCCGGTTCTAGCCCAGCCACGCATGAGGTGGTTCGCCGGCCTTGGCTGCTACGGTCGCCGGCGTGGTCGCGGCTCCTCGAGCCCTCTCCGCTCCTTCTCACTCTCGCTCCAACTCTCTCTCTCTCTCTCTCTCTCTCTCTCTCTCTCTGCCGCGGTATCACGAGGGTTGGTCGGCGCCTGACCTGCCGATGCGCCGCCGTCGACCTCGGCCCCGGCTCGCCGCCTGGTGGCCCTTCCCTCTCTCTAGTGTGGTTGTGATGTGGTGGTCGGGGGGTCGTGAGGAGCTCGAATGAAGCCCCGCCCTTTTTTGCGTTTTTCTGCTGAGAAGAAGGGGCTTCGACCCCTTTTTGTCCCTTCCCCCCCCCCCATTTTTTTGACTGAAGCTGATCAGTAATTGGCACCGCTAGTCTAGTTCGTATCCCGAACTCTAAACCCGAATCACTAACATGACCTTCTATCGACTATTCGTTCCCAAATATGTCGAGGTTCGATTTCCATAAACCTTAAAACTAATTCTAAGGTTGAAATCCTAATCGTATTCGGGAAACGACTAAATAAATCGAATAATGACTAAATTAAACTATCGATATAATTTAAGGGCGCAAATAGCACGAATTAACTTTGAAAACAATAATAGCAATAATAATCTCTTTTTTTTAAGAAAATTGTAGTTCCCAAAAGCACATCGATAATAATTTAACTCATACAGTTACTAAAAATACGAATTTAGAATGTAAAAAGGAAATTTAGTTAGCTTAACGGAAAACGAAAATGCGGGGTCTTACAAACAATCTCACACACAAGATAGAATTCAAGCAATTTCAATCAAGAACAAACATAACAAAATAAAATTACAGATGGCAACATGAATACTTAGCTAACAATCCCTAGATCGAGAAAACTATCCATGCATATTTAAAATAACAACAGCAAAATAAAGTTTGAGAGAAAAAAGCATAGCACAATTCGAGATCCTCCAAAGGTTTCCTAACTTTGCAAGGGCTCCAAAACATCAAGCACGTCTTCATAATAAGAGTTCTTTTTTGCGGTGTATATCTGGCAATCAGCTGCAATATGACTCTATTTAAAGAAGAACTCGATCAACCTCAGCGACATGATGAGGGAAAACGAAGAGACTTGCAGTTATGGACTCACCACGGACCGTGGCCTTCACCACAGCCTATTCGTGGTGAGCTCTGTCTCGACATTCTTCGATTCTTTCTTCCTTCCATGGAGATAGTGATTTGAGAGTGTCCATGGAGGGTCAAAATACACTCTTTTTGGGGTCAAAATTGGGGTAAAATAGCCTAAAAATCTGCAACATATAGAAAAGAACCATACCCGAGCGCAAAACAAAAACAAGAGGGCATAATATAGCATAAAACACATAATTCTTCCTAAAAATGGTATAAAATGACCTCAAAATAGAGTGTACTTTGAGAATTTATCAAACTTGCTTAAACCGTTACTTGTCTCCAAGCAACTATGAAACTAAGGCTAAAAATGAATACACGTCCTCAGGCACACATCAGTAGCAACTTCAATAGCCACATCAACCTAAGAAACTTCGCCCACAAGTGCTTAAAGCTTTCACAAATAGATAGAAGAAGGAAATTTTTGAAACAACAAAAAGAGCAATCAGATCAAATATTAAATCAATCAGTTAACTTGAACAATCATGCGGCCATATTGCAATAAGTAGAGCTAGAAGATAAAACCTCACATTGCGGATGAAACACTTATCACTTATGTGTTTAAAGTAAAATGCGGTTCTCTCAAATTTCATTCCATAGAACCAAGTCAACCATAAGCTTGATATAGCTCTCTAATTCGCCACCACTATAATGCAAAACACACAAGGAAATCATAAAGACTTTTTAAGGGTTATAACGAGGCAATTGGGTGAAGGTAAAGAGGGAACAAATATTTTGGGATATGTAGGGCTAAAATCGAAAGACTAAGAGCATAAACCATCATCTCCCCACTAAAACATATTGCACAAGAGAAAATGCTTACAAATATAAAATCAATGCCAAATCCTTTTATTTCATTTTTTATTTGTTTTTTCCTTTTCTTCTCTTTTTGTTTCCAACACATTTTTTTAAACACCTTTGGTGTGGTTTGTTATTTTTTCCATTTTTTTTTCATTTTTTGGCAATCACTAATAAACCTCTATTTTGACCCTACTTTAGCACCTATTTGACTTCTTTTCTCTCGCGTTTTCACGTTCGATTGAGTTAAGAAAGGGTCAAATCGGCCTCCTTTAGCATATATTTTACTCATATAGCATCTTTCTGTATTTTTAGAAACTTTGTTGAAGGAGCAGAAAGATGGATGATATTTAGTAGAAAGGATTGCCAAGGAGGTGACTTTGAAGTCACGAAACGATCACTCGGCGTCGCACGAAAGTTCCAGCAATTCGGGACGGGCCCCCACGCCAACCGTCACGACCGTGCCGTGATAGACCGGCATCGAGGACCGGCCAGCAATGTGGCACGACAACCCGGTGCTAGGTGGCATGACCGTGCCACCTTAGCCAGGGTGCCACGGCCACACCGTGCTATCAGGCACGACCTTGTCTTCCCCCTTTTCATGCGTTGCGACTTAAACTCTTTGAATGGCGGTTTTCAGGATATTCTCATTTGTTGTTTTCTTTACTAGAGAGCATCTATTAGAGGTGATTTTTAGGGTTTTCTTAGGAGAGTTTAATTCTTCCTGTGGATTTAATTTACGATTATTGAAGATTAGTTGTACTTCGATTCAACAATCAATCCAAGTTTGTTCTCTGATTCTCTCTCTCTTTCGTTGTTGTTCTTGAGTTTTAGCTGACTCATGCCTATTTCTCTTATGGTTGAATTATTGAAAGTTAGTATTATTTGTAGCTAATCTCCCAACTTAGGTTGGGATTGAAGCCGATTATGTTTAGTTGAATCAAAATCTAGCCTCAGTCCCTTATTTTCTCATACTTGTATTCGTGATTTCTACTATGCATACAAGGTGTTCGATGAAATGCTTAAAAGAGCGTTCGTCCATTTTTAGTCCGGTTTAAGGAGCACTGAAAGACGGAGCCTTTACCTAGCGTAGTTTAGCAGACAATTAGGATTTTAATATGGAAATAATTAAGGTTCTAATTGAGATTCGAGATTGTAGATCTTGTAATCCTGCGACTTTAGTTTCATAAAAATAGGTGACTACAGTTCTAGGATTGGTCTTCGACCCTTAAGAGAGGGAGGAGATGGGTTTAACTGGCAATCTATCTACTCATGATGCATGCTTGGAATTGTTCAATGGGGTTAGTAATTGGTTCAGCTAGCATAATCGTGCTGTTAATTCCAACCTAGGTGTTTGCTATTCTATTGTTCGTTTCACATTTTTAGTTGTTATCGTCCTCCTAGTTTAATTCTAAATCCACGATTGTGATTGCCTTGATTGAGTAGTTAAATTAGTTCTAGTAGTTGGAGGCAAGTTCCCTGTGGAGACGACCTGTTTACTAGCTACAGTTACGCCGTGCACTTGCGGCATAAATTTAAAACGAAGGAGTTTTTGGCGCCGTTATCGGGGAACTTGCGCCTTCTAATATTATAGTCAATTCGAATACTCTAGACTAGGCTTTTCTTTTTTCCCCCCTTTTGTTTTAGTTTATAGTTCTTCCTAGTCTTGCTAGAAACTGTTTATGTCGTGGTAGTGTTTGCTTTTGTATGCGCAGGAGGAGTCAAAGGGATCAAGATCTTATCTCATCGGATCCTGAGATAGAATCAGCAGCACGTAGGCGTAGCAGAGAAGCGAGAACGGGGAATAGAGCAGAAGCAGTGATGGCAGGGCAAAACCAGAGGGCGTTGTATGATTACACCCTGCCACGAACATCAGGTATCACATCATCTATTGTGAACCCGACGGTCAAAGCTAACAACTTCAAACTCAGTCTTGTGCTCATCACCTTTGTGGAGCAGGACCAGTTCAGCTGACATCCCTCGCATAACCCCAACGTGCACCTTCGCAAATTGCTTGCGAAGTGTGACACCATCAAGCTCAACAGGGTGACCATCGGCGTAATTCGACTGAGGCTCTTCCCATTCTCACTGAGGGATAAGGCCTGTGACTGGCTGCAAAACGAGGAACCCAACTCGTTTGTCACCTGGGAGGCTCTCTTAAAGGCCTTCCTTGGTAAATACTTCTCATCTGACAAGACTGCCAAGCTGAAAATGGACATCATATCCTTTACCCAACAGGATGGGAAGTCCCTGTATGAGGCCTGGGAAAGTTTTAAAGACCTCCAGTGGCAATGCCCCCACCATGGAGTTCCTGATTGGCTCCTAATCCAAACATTCTATAATGGGTTAGAGAGGTCAGTGAATATTTTAGTAGATGTTGCAGCGGGGCGCGCTCTAATGGGGAAGTCTATTAACGTAGCAAAGGCCTTGCTCGAACGGATGGCTTCTAACAACTACCACTGGTCGAGCGAGAGAGCCACCCCTAAGAGAGGTCGTGGCAGATATGAGGTGGACGCTGTAACGCTCTTGACCAGCAGGGTGGACGCCTTAGCACAACGACTTGATAAAGTGGCTGCCCCACCAGGTGCTTTTGTGGGGCCATCCATAGGGGCCTATGTTTACTGCGAGACCTATGGTGTACAGGGTTATACTACCATTCAGAGTTACAGTGCTCCTTCTGGTATTGAACATGCCAACGCCTTTCACAACTTCAGCCCTCCACCACAAAATAACCCCCACTCCACTACCTATGGCTAGGGTTGGAAGAGTCACTCAAACCCACTTTACAAAAACTCCAACCCTCACTGCCAGAGTTTTCCACAGCCACCTAGTTTTCACAACAAAGCTCCCCATACTCCACCCCGTCTACCTCCTAAACTCAAGTCCCACCTGAAGAATCTCATGGAGTGCTTTATAGCGACTCAAACTAAGATTAATACAAGTCATGGTGAATCGATCAATTTACTAACCTCTAGACTCGATGCCGTGGCCACCCATCAGAAGACAATGGATGCCCAGATCGCTCAGATCGTTCAACAAGTGAGCCACCTGTCTCAGTCTCAGGGGCATCTCCCAAGCCAGCCCGAGACTAAACCCCGAGGTCACGTCAATGCCAGCTCCGCAATAGGAGAGGGGTTAGAGAAGAGCCAGTGGTGGTTCTCCAAGAGCTAGTTCCAGTTCCTCATTCTGGAGGAGCAGGGAGAAAGAAGAGGGAAGAGAACCTGAGCTCTATTAGGAAGGTTAATCCTGCACTTCACATTCGCACCTATCAGCCACCAGGACCTTACCCTCAGAGGTTAGTCTGGACCAAGTTATCTCACCTTGAGCCTAAATTTGTAAGATTTCTGGATGTGTTGAGGTGAATTTATGCTGATACCCCCTTTTTAGTAGCTCTCAAGAAAGCATTAACATACCTACAATGTTTAAGAGAGCTTCTTTCTAAGAAAGGTGCACCCGAGGGAGGACCCGTGGCCCATATTGGAGAGGCTTGTAGCGCAATTTTCCAGAGTCACTCTCCACCCAAGTTGCAAGATCCTGACAGTTTCTCTATACCTTGCTGCATAGCGGATGCGCAAATTGAGAGAGCCCTTTGTGAGTTGGGAGTTGGAGTGAGCTTAATACCTTTCTCTCTCTGCAAGAAGCTTAAACTACTGGACCTAAAACCCACCACCACACTCATACAGCTAGCAAATTGCTCTGTCAGGCAATCTATAGGTATCCTGGAAGATATACCAGTTCGAGTGGATAACTTCGTCGTCCCATGCGATTTCATTGTTATGGACATGGATGCGAACTCCCAGGTCCCTCTGATCTTGGGGAGGGCTGTTTCTTGCCACTGCAGGGGCAGTGATCGATGTTCAGGCAGACACTCTATCCTTCCAACTGTGTGGGGAGAGGGTGGATTTCAGTTTCCCTCCCCCCACACCACCTTCAGCGCCTATCCTCCCTTCACATTCTGAGGCCCCTATCCATATTTCCCTCTTCGATGTTGTTTCTGGGGTCGAGATGTTTAATGAAAATAGGGGACCTCACATACTCTTTGGAGGTTCTTCTACTTTTTCTGCGATTGTCCCGATTCGTTTCACGACCACTTCTGCTTGTACTGGGGAGGTAGAGGATCCTACTTTACATTTCTGCACGTCCCCTAGGCCACCTCCCACGTCATTACCGTCTGCTATTTAGAGGTAAAGGTCAAGCTAAGGACCTTAAACAAGCGCTTCTTGGGAGGCAACCCAAGCATTCATCTGCTTTTTTTTTTTTTTTTTAAATGGTATGTTTTTCTTTCCCGCCTGCCACCCTTTTTCCACTAGGCGCTATTAGTTCTACCTTTCCCCTAGCTTTCTCTATGTCTTTTTCATTAAGGACAATGAAAGTCTCCAGCATGGGGGGGTGCGCTTACAGCTCTTTGAGTAAAATTGTGGACTTGGGGCACGAGATGCATGACATCACTTGCATTCGCATCATATAGATAGCATGTCATGTAATTTTACTAGATTGTTTTTGCATTTTTTCTTTAATAGAACATATAATTTAGAGCATATGGGTATTTTTTGCATCTCAAAAGGAGAAATGATCGAGCTGAGCGTTCTTAAGATTTTTAGGTACTACTTCTTACCCCTCTCTTCATTTCCCCTTATATCCTTTGTCGCGTTCTTAGTTAGATTTATTGCTTTTAAATAAATATGTGCGAAAACTCCTCTTATGAAGAGAACACAAGGGGTGATGACTGATTGATCTGGTTGAGTTGTGTGTTGAAGTGTGGCCTGTTATGGTGTGAACTCTTGTGAAATTGCACCCTAACATTGCTATCTGTATTTTCCCTGCCCTATGTTGTATGTAATGTTGCCCTTGAGATTCATGTGACTTGACTTGATTGACCTCGATAAGTGGGACATATCTTAGAGTAAGTTGTTGGACTGTGGTAGATTTACCTGTGAGACTTTAAGCCTAATGACTATTCATTACATATAGTTCGTACTTTCTTTCATGTGTGACTTATCCAGGATTGTATCTCTAGAGCTTGGTCTTGTTCTCTTTGAAATCGCATTTAGCATGTGCATGTGTTAATATGATTGATGCAGTTTTTGTTCCATCTAGCCACATGAGCCAAAAAGCCACCCATTAATATGTACTACCCTCTTTGCTAGCCCTTTGTGCCTTTCCCATTGTCTTTGTTGTTACCCCCTACACACTACACACTTGGCCTATCGATATTCTCCATATTGTTGTCAAGGTCTAGTGGAGTAACACTTCCATATTGAGTTGGGTTTGCTTCGAAGGTTAGTTCACCTTGGGTACGTTATTAGTGGCTTGTTTGGGGGGATTTGTGGTTTGAGTTTGTGTTTCCCATGCCATTTACATGCCTTTCTCCTTTCAAAGAAAAGAAATAAGAATGAGAAAAAGGAGGAAGTAAAGAAAAAGAACAGAAAAATGGAAAGGAAAAGAAAAGAAAGAAATAGAAAAGTTGTAAATGAAGTGATTGGTATGAGGGTAATGTCATAAGATTGCTTAACTCCTCCCTTGAGGTTTTTATGGAGTTTATTGCTTAATTTCTGATTGTGGTGTGAAGTTGTTGTTCCGACATTAGTTTGGCAAGTGTTTTTTTTTTTGTTTTTTGCTCCCTAGTCTTTTGACTATTAGCTCCACTCTTCCCAAATTTACTCCACCTCTCACCCTTTCTACCTTTGGCCCCATTACATCCCTTTACAAGTCCTCATGATTGGTATATTGAACTTTGCATTAGGTGGTGGAGAATCGAGAACTCCACCACACTTATGGTAGTTTGCTTGATTGGATAGAGTATTGAGTGTACCCTTGTTACATATTCTAAACACATTGAGGGGAGTGTTCCACTTTATCCTAAAGTGTGGTTCTACTGGCCTTGCTTACTCACCACTTATTGAGGAAGGTCTCATCTTGCTATGTGCTTCAATATTAGGGTGATTGATGTATTGCATTTGGGTAGGGTGATTTATCAATAGTAATGCATGAGTCTTGTTTAGGATGTTCCTCACTTTAAATTAGCCAACTTTAATGCATAGTTTATATTGGATTATTGATCGTTCATCACTTGCTTGAGGACGAGCGTGGACAGAAGTTTATCCCCCTTTTTGGTGTTTCATGAGCTAGTCTTACTTGGGGACAAGTAAGAGCTAAGCATGGAGGAGTGATAAACCTCTATTTCGACCCTATTTTAGCCCCTAGTTGACTTCTTTTCTCCCGCATTTTCACGTTCGATCGTGTTAAGAAAGGGTAAAATCGACCTCATTTAGCATACGTTTTGCTTATATAGCATCTTTCTATATTTTCAGGGACTTTGTCAAAGGAACGGAAATATAGATGATATTTAGTAGAAAGAAGTGCTGAGGAGGCGACTTTGAAGTCATGAAAACGATCGTTTGGTGTCGCACGGAACTTCCAGCAATTCAGTACGGGGCCCCCATGCCAGCCGGCACGACCATGCCGTGATAGACCAGCACGGAGGACCTGCCAGCAATGTGGCACGGCCACCTCATGCTGGGTGGCACGACCGTGCCACCTCACCCAGGCGCCACGGCCGCACCGTCCGTCAGCCACGGCCGTGTCCTCTCCTTTTTCATGCGTCGCGACTTAAACTCTTTGAACGACGGTTTTCGGGATATTCTCATTTGTTGTTTTCTTTACTAGAGAGCATCTCTTGTAGATGATTTTTTAAGGTTTTCCTAGGAGAGTTTAATTCTTCCTTTGGATTCAATTTATGATTATTGAAGATTAGTTCTACTTCGATTTAACAATCAATCCAAGTTTGTTCTTTGATTCTCTCACTCTTTCATTGTTGTTCTTGAGCTTTAGTTAAATCATGCCTATTTCTCTTATGGTTGAATTATTGAATGTTAGTATGATTTGTGGCTAATCTCCCAACTTAGGTTGGGATTGAAGCCGATTATGTTTAGTTGAATCAAAATCCAGCCCCAGTCCCTTATTTTCTCATACTTGTATTCGTGATTTCTAATATGCATAGAAGGTATTCGATGAAATGCTTGAAAGAGCGTTCGTCCATTTTTAGTCCGGTTTAAGGAGGGCTAAAAGACCGAACCTTTATCTAGCATGGCTTAGTAGACAATTAGGATTTTAATATGGAAATAATTAAGGTTCTAATTGAGATTTGAGATTGTAGATCTTGTAATCCTGCGACTTTAGTTTCATGAAAATAGGTGACTATAGTTCTAGGATTAGTCTTCGACCCTTAAGAGAGGGAGGAGATGGGTTTAATTAGCAATCTATCTACTGATGATGCATGCTTGGGATTGTTCGATGAAGTTAGTAATTGGTTCAGCTAGCATAATTGTGCTGTTAATTCCAATATAGGTGTTTACTATTATGCTATTCGTTTCTCCTTTTTAGTTGTTATCGTCCGCCCAGTTTAATTCCAAATCCACGATTGCGATTGCCTAGATTGAGTAATTAAATTAGTTCTAGTAGTTGGAGGCAAGTTCCCTGTGGACACGGCCCGTACTTGCCGGTCGCTAGCTACAACTACGCCTTGCACTTGCGGTATAAATTTAAGACGAGCAATCGTCTAAGATGACGATCACAGCAAAGGAAACTATGCACTTTTCAACACTTTTCTAGCAACTCGCAATACATAACCTGCCTGACTTGAAGAGAAAATAGGACATGAATGCCTTATCATATCCAACCAAACCACAATATCCATAAAAGGTTATTATCCACATACTCCTCATAATCAACTATGAAACTCTATAGCCTTGGCTAAAAGGGTAAGGCATGTGTGTGGCCAAGGATGATAATATAGGTTCTTATCAATAAACATGGTAAAAGGGGTAGCAAAGGATCAAAGGGGTAGCAAAGGAGAAATAATTCATATAAGTGTGGCTATTTGGTCAATGTAGCTTATAAAGTCAAAGAGTGCATCAATCATGTTGCCTAACAATGTGTGCTAAATGTGATCTTGAACACGAGTCAAATCAAGTTTTAGAGACTTGAAATGTAGGAAGAGTCACACATGAAAAAAAACATGAGACTAAAATGATGAATTAGTCTCTTTAAGCTTAAAATCTCACAGGACAAAGCTCATCTAGCTGATTGAATTTCATATGCCAAGTACCCATACCAATAATCATTAAGCGATCAATTTACGTCTAGCTTGATGGTTAAAACATGAAGCATAGTTCAAAAACTCATAAACAAGAATTTTATTCACAAATGGGCCTAACCAAAAGCTTGAAAATAGGCAAAAGAAAGCCACTTAGTTTAAAGACTCATCATCAGAGGATTTATAAGCTCATTTTTTTGGGGTTTTTTTTTTGGGTTTTTGGTTATCCTAAAATGCAACTAAAGATTAAAAATGTGAAAACAAAACTAAAACAAAGTGAGAAACCTAAAAAAAAAGGCTAAATGATCAACCAAAAATGCAAATAAACCTAAATGCACGACCAAAAAATGCAAACCTTCTCACTTCCACAACACACATGTATACAGCCACAAACACATAACAACTGCAACAACTCCCCTATGCTTGGACAAAGCATCATCCTCAATACAAGCACATAAAAAACATAAGACACTAAAAAGGAAAGCGAGGGTGAGGGGGATCAGATAGATGGTGTAATGTAGATGGGTAAAAAGCTTGAAAAATCAAACTAAGAAAAAATGCATAGAAAAATGCTAGAAAACAGAAAATTTGAGAAAAGGGAAGTAAGTGTGAAGAAATATGGAAGAAAAATGGAAATTGAAGAGTAAAAAGTGAAAAAAAATAGAGTTTTGAAGAGTGTGGGTATGGAAATGGGAAAAATGGAAAAGAAAGAAGGCCTCAAAATGAAAATAAAAGGACATTTAGGGTTAAACTGAAGAAAGTAAGTGAAAAGGGAAGAAATTCGATGGATTTCGATGAAGAATTGAAGATTTGAAGTGAAGTGGTTATGGAGGTTTTAGAGAGAGAAGGGAGTGTTTACAAAGAAAAAGGGCTGAGTTTAGAAGAAGATGATGAGAAGCTTTGGGGTTAAAGGACCTTGAAAACCCTTGGTCGTGGACGCAGGGTTCACCGCTGACCGTTCGTGGTAAGCTCTAGCCCCTAATCTTCTTTTTTCCTTCTCTTTCTTTTTCTTCTATTTGTTTAAAGCCTTCACGGACCGTGGGTAGCACCATAAGGTGTTTGTGGAGGTTCTAAGAAAACTCTTATGACTAGATTTTTTCTTCTTTATTATTTTTATTGAGTTTTTTTAATAGTTGTATTGATTTTCCAGTGGAGGTTCAAAATAGCAAAAGCACAAAATATAATAAAAAATATTAAAAAAACGAAAAAGAAAGACAAACACTTGGGTTGCCTCCTAAGAAGCGCTCATTTAAGGTTGGAAGCTCGGCCTTTCTTCTATTCTGGTTCTGGTTCAATGAAAGTGTAGGTATTGGACTCCCCCACAACATATGTTTCGTTCTTATCACGAACCACGAAATTGAAATCTTTCAGCTGAAGGTACCACCTCAAAAACTCAGGTTGGAAGTCCTTCATCATCAGATTACACCAAAGTGCACTATTAGCATATAAAACAAACTGATATCGGGCTCCATCAGACAACCACTGTCTTCATACTTAATCCCAAGATCAAAATCCAAATCAACTCTTTCTATAGGAGGTAAAGAAAGAACTAATCGAGTGAACCTACAGTAGCCACTCGTGGAAGATTCATTAGGAGCATAGGTTTCGACTTCTGGTATGCTAGGTGGCGTAGGAGTAGCAAACTCCACCTTAGCATAGCCTTGATTAGGATCCTCAGTTGAAAGCTAATCAAAATCAGAAGAGTCAGGACAACCCTAATCATCCTCCACCTTAATCTCTTGAGAAAGGGGAACTACATCAGAGAGGAAAGAATGGGGAAAACAATTTTATCTTCCATAAAATAAAATGCAGCATAACACCCCCCATTTTAAATGTTATTTGCCCCCATTTATATAAATGGTACAGCCTAAAGTAGCCAAAAAGGGTCTCTCAAGAATAATCTGGGCATCGTCAGTCTCAGTTATATCAGCAATGATAAAATCTTCAAGCATTTATGAATCTCCTATTTTTACGGGCACATCCTCCAACGTTCCCAAATGTTGTGTTTTGGAACCATCCGCTAATTGGAGTGAAAAGGGTGCTGGTTGCAATAGTCCAAAATAAAGCTTATGAAACATAAAGTACAACATCAAATTGACACTTATACCAAGGTCACATACGACTTTATCAATCTTCACTTTTCCTACTACACAGGGGATAGAAAAGCTACCTAGGTCATGAAGCTTAGGAGAGAAGACTTTGGGGAACTCGAGACTGCCTTGTTTTCTAAAAGTTATGGGCTCACCTTCGTCATTTTCTCCTTACTCTCAGCCATGCTCACCTCTCTACCCTCCTTAAGTCTCATGTCCTCAGAATCCTCTACCCCTTCATTCAAGGTAACATAATTACACTACTCACAAAGGCTAGACTTGGGTTTACTAGGCAGTCTACCCGGAATTATAGATGAAGAGTAGCTTGTTGAGCAATTTGAGCTTCCAACATTTTATTGTGAGTACTAAGTGTTGTGCATTCCCGCAAGTATACAGTTGTTGTTGTAACAATTATGGGTATCATCTTTAGGGATGGTTGTGAAATTAGGTTGCCGAAAATTCTAAACTAATTTGAAGCTAGATACTAGGCTTCCAAAGTTAAATTAGTCTACTAATTAACGGACTAAATAAAAAATTAAACTTCGAAATTGTAAACCAAAATCTTTGCAACAAGCACCAAACTGTAATGAATTTGAGCTCACCAACACCTAATTACAGTTGACTAATAAAATTAGAATCTGGGAATGAAGAATTGAGCTTTGTTTTCAATGAAGCAGAGCATGCATAGCAGTGGATCAAATGAACAAAAAGTCAAAGCAAATATCAAAAATTTGGTTTTGAATTCAACACACCCAGATTAAATAACATCCAATTGATGAAATTAAAGCCTATAGCATAGAATCGAGCAGAACAAAAACATTAAAAAAATTAGACATTAATCTACTTCCCTGGAACTTGAGTAAACTAAATAGGTTTCTCAGATTGAATAATGTCAAACTAAAACTTGAACTCCTCACTCTTAGGCCAATTGTTTGCAATTTCAACGCCAAATTCTAGAATTCCATTTGAATTTAGCTAAAGGAGAATCGATTAAATCAAAATTGATAGTATAGAAATAGATCTAAAACTAAAAACAGAATGAAAACCAGGCGAAATCTGTAAACTAAAACTACTGAAATCCTAATATGCTCTACTACTCTACTCTTCCCTTTCGTTGCTCTGCTTTTCGGCCTTTTTGTATCCTTCATTCGAGCCCCCTTATTCGAAGCTTGCTCCTAATAATTTCCTCCATTAAAGACGCAACCCTTCGCCCCTTCAGCACCCCATATCTTCATCTTGTAACCGTCCATTGATGATTGTGAATAATGGTGAATGTTGACGAGGAGAGAGAGAGAGAGAGAGAGAGAGAGAGAGAGAGAGAGAGAGAGAGGAGTCATGGATGTTACTGATGGCAGAAGGCAAAGCTTTGAGTCCGGTTCTTTTGGGTTCCTCTATTTCGGTTTTGAGACTGTTAGGTAACATAGAAGGAGGAGGAAGAAGAAATGACAAGGAAGCTGAATGGAGCAATGGGGAAGGTTATTGTGGGGAAGATGAAGAGCCCCTGTCATGGTGCTCTGTTTTCGGGCGCCAAAATCATCGGGTTTTAAGGAAGAGGGAAGGGGAATGAGGGGAATTGTTGGTGATCACATGAGGCTCTCATGCCTCACTTAATCGGAAGTAACAACTGGGCTGGGCTGGGGGAAAGAAAAAGAAAAGAAAAGGAAAGAAAGAAAATACGACTAGGCTAGGCCCAAAAAGAAAAGAGGGAAAAGGGGAAAAGGAAGAGAAGGAGAAGAGCAAGCCGGGTCTGGGCCTGAAGGCGCCCGGCCTAGAGGGTGTGGGAGACAGAATAAGGGGAAGAGAGAGATTGGGCCTGGGCTTTTTTTCTTTCTTGCTTCTTGTTCTCTTCACTGACATGTTGCTTATTTTTCCAAAATTTTCAATTCCTGTAAAATGTACAAAAATATTATTAAAATTCTAATTAGCCAATTATTTCGAGCAATTATTAAATAATAAAAGGGTATGAAACAATATAATTTTTGGCTGAACAGTAAGTACATCAACCTTAGAGGCCAATTGCTTAATATACTCATCTTGCTTTTGTTGTGGCAAAAGCATATCCTCCATCATAGTTTCTAAGTTGGATTTTTGAGGTACTTATTGAGGATAGGATGGTCTTTGAAATCCAAGGGTGGTCTAAAATTTGTTTGAGGCATGAGTGAGGCGTTAGACCTATAGAAGAAATTATGGTGATTAATCTAACCAGGATTATATGTGCTGGAGAAAGGATCGTTGGTTGGTCTAGGGTTATAGTAGTTTACATAGTTGACATGGTCACTTACATCTTGGGCAAAAGGACTACCGACTTGACAATGCACAATCAAATGATCAAATGATCCACTTATATAACATGATAGGGAAGGGGTATTTGAATTGACAGAATTAGATTCAAGTGCTCTAATTTTTGAGACATAACATCAAATTTAGAAGAAAGCATAGAAATGGCGTCTAGTTCTAGCTTAGCTCCAACCCATTTGGGTTGGGTTCTTGACCACTCCCGCAAGTGTACGGGTGTTGTAGTTAAAAGAAAGTATTGTCCTCAGAGACCAAAAGCAAAACTACCAAGTTCTTTCTATTAAAAAATGCTAAGTAATAACTTAATGAAGGGATTTCGTTCGGCAATTCAACAATTTCTAAATTCAATTTAAGGAAAAAAAATGTCTAGGGATTTCTTTAGTTAAGGAAGGTGTTGGATCATACGATTAACTTGTCCTTTTCTCTAAATTGGATGACTTCGAGGAATGGTAATCACTTTTGAATTTAGTCTATTCTTTTGAAATCGACTAAATTTCCTAAACTAAACCAAAGTTCTTGTTTCAAACTAATTTGTCTCAGTCTAGGTTTAGTTTTTGTTTTGACTACTCGTTTATCCTCCTAACATGTGAATTTCTCTTTCAAGTCATTGTCATATTAGGTCCTATCAAGTGGTCTAACAATTAAATTTAACCTTTCAATTCTTTACTCAGTTGTCTCAAGGGTGCAAGCAAATGTAGTCACGTCTACTCAGAACATGCTAAATACTTGATAAAATGAGATCGAACCAACATGAAAAAGAAAGCACAATCTTGTTGAAACTATGAATGATCCAACTACACTTCCATTAACAAACAAATCCTTAGACAAGATAAACTTACGCACTCATGATTGAAAATTAAACAATTAAACAAATGATTCAGCAAGATCTGAGAGGGAAAAGCTTGGCAATGACAGCCTCCAAATCTTCAAACTGCCAAAACTGAGTTCCACGCTCAATATTGCCACTAGCTCTCAAAACCAAACTAGAATTCTAACTACAAAAATAAAACTTGGCAAAGGAATATCTATAAGATGATGATGGGTTCTTCTTTTCCACTACTGCCAAAGACATCCTTTTAAACCAATACTTAAGGTTTCTCAGCTACACAGCTGAAGGAAGACGAAGAGGCCACAGTTACATAGGCACCACGGTCCATGGCAGCCACTATGATTGGACCGTGGTCTTGGCTAGAACCAAATTCTTCTGCTCCTCTCTGGCTCCACGGGTAGAGGGCTTGGGGTGGCTCCATGGCAGGTCAATAATCACTCAAGTGGAGGTCAAATGCTGGGTCAAATAATCTAAAGTCCTGCAAATATCATCAAACAACTATATCCAAGCATGGAACGAGAATAGGAGTATAAATCATAACATAAAGCACACAATTCTCCTAAAAATGCACCAAAATGATCCTAAAATGATATACACGTTAAGCGATTATCAAACTCCCTCATGCTTGAACTGTTGCTTGTCCCTAAGTAATGCTAAAATAAGAAATCATTCAAGACTTCCTCAAGATAGACATTAGTAACAGCTCAATGGCAAAAGGCAATCCAAAGCTAGCCCAAAAGGTGTCGAAATCATTTAAGAAATAGACAGAAAATGAAGCGTTTTCGAAACCACTTACATACTACAATGTCGAATTTGAATTAATACCCCCCAAGTCATCAAATACAATCACATTAACACATGAAAAAATAAAGATTGTAATGCTGCTATAACCTCACTATAGTCATGTGCCACTCATCACACACGTGTTTGAAAATGTAAGAAGGTTCCCTCAATTCTCATTTCGTAGACTCAAATCTACCATAAACTTGACAAGACTCTCTAATTGACCATCACTACAATGCAATACATATTAGACAATCATGAGGACTTTTATAAAGTTGTAAGGGGGCCATACGCAAAGGTAGCCATAGGCAAAGGTAAGACGGAAGCGAATGCATTGGGAAATAAGGAGCTAGAAGCCATAGACTAAGAGTCAAACGTTTCCAATGCATCACATAACATTCTTCTCAGACCAATACAAGTCATCTACAAAATACATCCCTATTTGAAACGATACAAAATTGAAAGTCATAAATTCTTTTTACAATCTAAGCAAGGCCAACTCTCATTTTTATATTCCGTTTTTTTTCTTTTCTGATTTGTTTTTTTTTCCTTGATTTTTGTTTTGAGATTTTCCAAAAGAGTTAGCCAAGCGAAATCCATATTAACCTTTGAATTTCAACTCTTCTCTATCTTTGTACAACAAGATAAGAGATTTCTTATATAAAACAAGAATCACAAATTCCTTCATCAAACAACCAAATCTACTAAAAAGATCTCAATGCATCTTATCAGTTCCTAATTAAACTCGATGCGCAAGGATGAAGTGCTCCTCTTGTCTTGGCTTAAGGATTAGATTATTGCTTGGCCATAGGCTATGGTAGGAGGTTCGAATTAATAAAAAACGTATATAAGGTCAAAGGGGCTGGCAAGGGATATAATGCATAACAAGGGTGGCCATTTGGTCATCTGGGTTAACAAGTCAAAGAATGCCTCAATCACAGTGCCTAAATGCATATGCGAAATGTGATCTTAAATGAGAGTCAAAGCAAGTTCTAGAGAAATGATGTCAAGGAAGAGTCGCTCATAAATTGACAAGAGACTAAATTGATGAATTAGACTTTTAAAAGCTTATAGCCTCATGGACCAATTACCAAGGTCATAACTAGCTCATTAATAAACACATGCCGAAATTCATATAAAGAATCATGGGGTAACCAACTCACACTCAACATATGGTCAAAACATAAAGCTTTTTTTTTTCCCTTGAAAACTCATTCTCAAATTTTTGTATACATTATGGGCAAATCAAAGGATCAATCTAAATCAAAGAAGTCCACCTATCTACAAAGATCATCATCGGAGCATTTTTCTCTTTTTTTCCTTCTTTTTTTTCTTTTTTTTCCATTGTTTTTTGGTTAAAATGTAAAAACTAAGAAAAGAAACTGTAAAACCCTAAAATATAGCCTAAAATGCAAGGACACCAAAATGTGCTACTAACATGCTTCTGACCACATAAGATTAAAACCTACAATGCAACTCCAAATGTATCATGAATAATATGTATAACATATACACAAGCACACACCAACCCAAACCAGGCATCAGATGCCTTTAAATATAGACAACTCCCTCATGCTTGAACAATACATTGTCCTCAATGAGTGCACGTATGAGTAAAAGGGAAGGGGGAGTAGCAAGAAGCAATCAGAAAAGAGGAGGGGAAGGAGGATAGGGTGGTTGACCATAGGAGATATGCCAATCTCGCTAGGTCTCTAAATAAACCTTATAGTCTTGAAAGTATTGGGCCTGGGTAGCAAGCATCCCATGGAGCTCGTCGTAGTGCTCTTGGATAAACTCACGAAGAGCAGCGTTCTCAGAAGCAACAAAGGCTCTAAGTGATACTTGCTCCTCCTAGATGGACCTAAGGGTTTCTTGGAGGCCGGCATAGTCAGTGGGTGGTTGGGAAGAGGAACTAGGCCCAACTTGACTAGTAAATGGGAGTGGAGGGGGTGTGGGTTGAACAACCTCCGCATCGCCAGGTACCCAATAAAGATTAGCCCGGTGAAGTAAGGTGGTTCAATCAATATTGGGAAGTGATAGAAGCCGATCCCTTGGATAAATCCAGCACAAACGTCCAGCCTCGACTTTACAAAAGTTCATTAGCCCAAAAGCAGCTTGATCAAGTCCTTCGGACCCAGATACTCGATCCTCAGGGTTGGGCTCAACACCTAAAAAACTAGCAATGGTAGTGACGATACTACCAATGACTATCCTATTCTTAATGCTAATAGCAGCACTATATAACTGTCTGACCAAAAACTCCCTGGGTTCAAGTTAAATACCATTAAGCATACAAGATAAAAAATATAACTCAGACAATCTTGGGCCATTGAAACTATCATCCCAAGCAAAGGAACAACAGGCAAGGATACACTAAGCTACCCGAATGCAAGGGTTCTGGATATGGGTACATTTGGATGAACTAGTACTATACCTAACACTTCCCGAAAGCTCGCCCCAAAATGCATTCAAGTTGAACTCGCAAGGAACATGGTAGTTTGGTAAATTCATGCTAGGTAGAAAACCAAAGACGCTATTGAAGGTACCTAATTTCAACTCATAAAATTGCCCTTGCAAGTAAAAGGAAATGTACCCCGCTTAACATTGAGGCCCCCAAGTTACCACAACATGTACTATACTTAGGAATTCTATAGTAAGGTCCCGATATGTAAGCTCCTTAATCTCAATGAAATGACCCATACCACCCCATGCAAACAACCACCGGATATCATCTAATAATCCTAAATGGCCTAACAATCCCTCATCATAATAATGAGTTGCCACAACCACGCGTTCATTCAAGCAAGCATATCTAGCAACATGATCGAAATGGTTAAACCAAGAGGATTTGGAATGTTATTTTGAGCTTGGGCATTGGTGGAAGTTTGGGAGGTCCATTGAGGCTAGGATGGTGCTTGACTTGATATTCTTGCCTCCTTGGTAATCCTTTGTCTCTTGATGGGTGCCATAGTTGCGAAATTGAAGAAAAATCAAAAGAAAATTCTAGAAAATAAGAAAGGAGGAAGAAAGATGAAGAATTTCAGTGAAAAAGAAAAAGAATTAATAAGGGAAGAGGCGTTTAGGGAAGATGGATAAAGGTGAAATAGAGGTGAAGAAGGAATGGTGGAGAGAGGAGAAATTTGTGCGAGAAAGAGAAAGATTAAGTGAAAAGGGAAGATTTTGAGTGAAAATGGAGTGAAAATGAGAAAAAAATTGAAGGAGAATTGAAGGTGTAGCAATGGTGGTTTAAGAGAGAGAATAGGGAGATAGAGACAGAGAGTGTCGAAGAGGAAGAAGAAGATGGGGGAAAGTTAGATGGTCACCGCAGTCAAAACCCTTGACTGCGGCCCGCAGCAGCTCACCATCGACAGTGGGGTTAAAACCCTTGACTGCGGCCTGTAGCAGCTCACCATCAACCGTGGGGTTCACCAAGGGCTGATCGTGGTGTTTGCTGGACATTGATTTGATTTTTTTTGTTTGAAAATGTTCATATATATTTTTTTGTATTGTTATTTTTAAACTTTTTTTTAATTTATAAAAGAAAACTACCAAGAAATAAAGATTACAGCTACAAAAGGGGTTTGGCCTGCCTCCCAAGAAGCACTCTTTTATGGTCAAGAGCTTGACCATGCTTCTAAATTCAGTCTGGATTGGTGAGTGTCTGGGCATAGGCTTGCTTAATAGGTTGCACTACAAGATATAGATTTATATGATGTCCATTAACTATGAACGCACCAGTTGACTCACTCTATACTTAAACCGCTATACTAGATTGTACTTTGGTGACTTGAAATGGCCCCGACCACTGAGATCTCAGCTGCCCGAAAATAATCTTAATCTTGAGTTCAACAATCGGACCATGTCACCTTTTTCAAATCTTTTCTTCATGATGTCCTTGTCATGCCATCTCTTTGTTCGCTTCTTGTAGATTCATGAACTCTCATAGGCCTCCAACGGTAGTTCATCTAGCTTACTCAATTGCAAGAATCGTCTTTCTCTAACTACTTTAAGGTTAAAATTGATTGTCTTTATAGCCTAATATGCCTTATTGCCAACTCTACTAGCAAGTAACAAGACTTCCTAAACACCAACCGATATGGAGTGGTGCTTAAGGAGTCTTGTCGGTGGCATGAGATGCCCAAAGAGCACCATCAAGCTTGAGTGGCCAATCTTTGCAGGACCTATCCATCGTTTTCTCCAAGATACTTTTCAATTCTTGATTCGAGAGATCTACTTGCCCACTTATTTGGGGATGGTAAGGCGTAGCAACCTTATGGAACACCCCATATTTCTTCAATAGTGACTCAAGAGGTTTGTTGCAAAAGTGTGTTCCATTGTCACTTAGAAGAGCTCTTGGTGTACCAAACCTTGTGAAAATATTATTCTTGAGGAACTTGATGACAACTTTGGAATCATTTGTCAGGGTAGCAATGACTTTCACCTATTTAGAAACATAGTCAACCGTCCCAAGGGTGTAAAGGCTTTTACAGAAAGGAGGAAAATGACGCATGAAGTTAAATACCATAAGGATGTAAAATGTCTGCAAGTTCATCCACCTTTGAAGACCATGGTGAGGGTATAATCATGAAAGATCCTTGAATCGCTCTCAGGCTTCGCAAAGCATTTAATCTTTCTTTTGAGAGAAGGAAATGATTTGATTCCATGAGCTTGTCGTCTTACTCGGAGGAGAGAACTATGGTGATGGAAGAGTACAGAATTGATCTTAAAGTGATGTGCCCTAAGAAGAGATGAATTAATGACTACAAATTCACTCAGAATGCTCTCTCACAAAAATAGTAGAACTAATATCTGTCAAATGAAAGAACAACCTTCTGGATGCCCAATGATACTTATGTTCTTGATGTGTTTTAGAGACCTAGGCTAGGTCCCTTTATAAAGCGATCAATAGGTTAAATTAGAGGAAAACCTAGCAGCACTGGCGCTGCACTCACCATGGATCGTGGCCAAGTCCTCTGGGGCTCCATGGAGGATAGGATTTGGGGTACTAAGCCCAATAATCTCCAGCATCAACCAAATTCATCAACACGCGCAAAGAACACCGCCAAAGAACAGTAAAGGATAGATCCCGCAGGGTATTCAAAAGCATTAAATGCCTACTAAGTCCAGGAAATGTTGGAGCTTAATAATAGGGAGAGGCTTAGTGAGCATATCTGCAGGATTCCCTATGGTATGAACTTTCTTCAAAGTCATTTTTCCTGCAGCAATAGTATCTCTTTTGTGAAGGTACTTGATGCTAATATGCTTGGCTTTAGAGCGGTAGGTATAGTTCTTAGTGAGATGAATAACACTCTAACTATTCGAAAAAACGATAGTGACACCTTGTAAAACACCAACCTCAGTTATAAGGCCCCTCAACTACATGACTTCTTTAGCACACTCAGTTGCAGTAATGTATTCAGCTTTAGTCATGGATAAAGCTACAATCGACTGTGGGGATGCTTTTCAAAAATAGCACCTGCACATAGAGTGAAAATGTACCTAGAAATAAAGCACCTATGATCAATATCTCCACTATAATTAGAGTCGACAAATCCTGCAACATCATAAGTTGTAGTCTTGGACTTATCGAATACCAGGCATCTATCTAAAGAACCATTTATGTGGCGAAGAATCCACTTTGCAGCCTCCCAATGACCCTTACTAGTATTGTGCATGTAGCGACTCACCATGCTAACCATATAGGATAAGTCAGGTCTAATGCATACCATAGCATACATGAGACTAACCACTTCACTGGAATAGGGAACATGTTTTCACCATTTCTTCCTTATATATTGGACAAGACTTAGCTAATAGTTTGAAGTGAGCAGCTAGAGGAGTGAATATTAATTTACAGCTATTCATATTGTACCTATCAAGGACTTTTTCAAGGTACTTCCCTTGAGAAAGGTAGAGCTTACCAGCCTTACGATCACTATGAATCTCCATGCTAAGTATCTTCATAGCTGCACCTAGGTCATTCATCTTGAACTCATTACTGAGTTCTTCTTTTATGTTGTTGATCATAATTTATGCTTGGAAGCAATGAACATGTCATCAATATACAACTGCAGATAAACATAGGACCCACCAAATTGTTGAAAATATACACAATTGTCATAATGACAGCGTGTATAGCCTTGTCCTATAATGAAGGCATCAAACCTTCTGTACCATTATCGCGGTGCTTGTTTTAATCCATATAAGGACTTCCTTAAGCGACAAATGTTGATTTGCGTTTCCAGGAACTATAAAACCCTTAGGCTAGTTTATGTATAATTCTTCCTCTAACTCCCCACGAAGGAATACTACTTTCACATCTAATTACTCCAACTCTAAATAAAAAAGAGCAATAAAAGAAAGTATCACTTTAATGGAGGCATAAATACTATTGCAGGAAAAAAAACTTCATTAAAGTCAATATCTTCCTTCTTGTTATAGCCTCGAACAACCAGCCGTGGTTTCCACCTTGCATTCTTAACCCCAAGAATGCCCTCATTTTGTTTGTAGATCTACTTGGCCATCAAAGCGCAATAACCTTTTTGCAATTCACATAATTCCTAAGTCTCATTTTTGTGCAGACTTTCCATCTCTTCTTGCATCGTTATGGGCCAGTTTGAAGAGTTGGGACAGATGATGGCTTTAGAATAAGCAGAAGGATCAACACCTTTAGGTATCTCCCATGTAACAGCTAGAGCATATGCAATCAGCCTACTCTCATCATCTGCAGTGTAACGTGATGGCTTCATGGTAGTTCTTTATTAAAGCCAATATCTTCCTTCTGGTCGTAGCCTCGAACAACTGGCCGTGTTTTCCAGTTTACATTCTCAACTTGAGGAACACCACCCCTTCATTTGTTAGATCTACTTGGCCGTCAAAGCACGATGACCTTTCACTAATGCACATGACTCCCAAGTTTCATTTTTGCACGACTCTCCATCTCTTCTTGCATTGTGGTGAGCCAGTTTAACAGGTAATGGCTTAAGAATTAGTAGAAGGATCAACACCTTTAGGTATCTTTTGTGCAACAGCTAGAGCATATGTAATCAGCCCACTCTTATCATTAGTGGTATAACATGAAAGCTTCCTAATAGTTCTTTATGGTCTATCACGAACAATAGAGCACGTATCTACAGCCTACGGTTCTTCTAAACTTGGAATATTAGAACTGGTTTCTTCAAAATGGACCTCACTACTAGAATGAGGTAAAGTGGCTTAACCATGAGGGATATTTGTAGTAACCTCTAGCTTCTCGCTGGTATCTTGCTCATCACCTGAAGAAAGAGTAGATTCTTTTCCATGAGAAAACATAGAAGTTTCATTAAAGGCAATATCTCAACTTTGAATGATCTTTTTGGAGTCAGAACACCATGGTCGGTATCCCTTAGATTAAGATGCATGACTGAGAACATGTATTTAATAGCCTTGGGAGCTAGCTTCCCGCCGTTAACATGTGCATAGCCAGAACATTTGAATACTCTCAAAATAGAGTAGTTAACAGGATTACCTAACTAGATTCTTTTGGGATTTAGAAATCACTTGAGGAGTGTAGAGACCGATCACAAGATAGCAAGCCAATGAAACAGCCTCGACCTAAAAGTCATGATAGTGCCATAAATTACATTTGACAGATTACAACGAGCTCACTCAAGTAAAGTCCGATTGATACATTTTGCGGCCCCATTTTGATGAGACTTCCCGACTAGGTTCTTATGTCTAGAAATACCCTGAATAGCAGAGAACTCCTTAAAATCTGACTCATATAACTCAAGACTATTATCAGTCCTATGCTTCTTGATCTTCCTCTTGGTCTGGTTCTCAACAAGAACTTTGAACTTCTTGAGCATGGGGAACGCCTTGTTTTCTGCTTTAAAAAATGAACCCAGACTCTTCGGGAGAACTCATCTACAAAGGTTAGCATATAGTGTTTTCCTCCAAAGGAAGGAACTCTAAAGGGACACCGCAAGTTATAATGAATGTAATCGAGGGTACTTTCAGTATAGTGTGTTGCTATAGAGAAATGACTCTCTTGTGCTTCCCATATGCAATGATCATAGAAATCAACTTTGCCCGTACCTCCATTGAAAAGTAAACCACATTTGCTTAGAATCGTCGTTCCCTTCTCACTCATGTAGTCCAAGCAAGCATGCCATAGTCGAGCATGTTCTACATCGGATGAGGTGGTGATGACTGCAGCAGAGTCAGTAACGGTAGAACCTTGAAGAATGCAGAGACTCCCACGTCTTTTTTCCTTCATGAGTACCAGAGCACCCTTGGAGATTTTCAAAACTCCACCTTTAGTTGAATACTTGCACCCATTAAATTCAAAGGTGCCAAGTGAACGAGGTGGCCCTTCACATCAAAAATGTGACGGGCATTAGAAAGAGTCCTCAATACACCAGCATGGGTTTCGATTCGAACTGTGCCAATGTCAACAACATTGCATTCAGCATCATTGGCCATGACGACAACACCTGAATCTAGCGGCTTATATATTGAAAACCACTCCCTGTGGGGACGCATATTATAGAAGCAGCTAGAATCTAGAACCCGCTCAGTAGCATCTTTGTTATCTGTGGTGGTGACGGGCAAGACATCACCATCCGATCTAAAGTCGACAATTGCAACTTCTTCAGATTGATTATTTCTCTCTTCCTTTTCCTTCTTGTTCTATAGCTTGTAACATTCAGTAACTAAATGCTATGACTTCTTACAATATTTGAAGAATTTGTTGGAATTTGCGTCCCTTCGAATTTGATATAGAGTTTCTCCTACTTGTGCCCTCTTTTAAGAGGTTCTTCCTCTTACGGACAAACCTTCAGCTTTGTCATCAGAATGCACTTTAGAATTAAACTTTTATTTGAACAATAAGTTAGCCTTAATATCCTCAAAAGGTAAAGTATCGTTGTTACTGTTAACAGCATTTCCCTGAAGTGCTTATAGGAGAAGCGTAATGAGACAACCAATAATACTAGTTTATCCTCATCCTCGATTTTCACATCCAAACTCTTCAGACAAATAATAATAGAATTGAACTCATCAAGATGGTTTTGGATAGGAGTGCCTCTCCCATGAAAAACGTGTCTAGACATTTCTTTAGGTTAATCTTATTTACTAGGGTCTTGGTCATATATGACGCTTCTAATCAAAACTAGAGTTCTACCATGGTGGTCATATCTAGAACTCTACGGAGAACAAAGTTACTAAGAACAACTGAATCATCGAGAGAGCTTTGTCATCAAGCTCCTCCCACTATTCGTCTGTCATGGTAGGTCTCCTTTGTTTCCCACCAATAGCCTTCTTTAATCCATTCTGGGTGAGAATAACCATCATCCGGACCTTTTAGGTATTGAAACTCATCTTCACATCGAATTTGGGAATATCAAATTTTATGGATGTCACCATCCTATAACCAATGCTCTGATACCACTTGTTAGGGTTGGTTAGGATTTGATTGTAAGCAATAAATATGATAATAACAAGATAAAGAAAACAAACACCAAGATTTATGTGAAAACCCTAAATGGGAAAAGCCACAGGCAGTGATAAGCGAAGAATTCACTATGGTGATGGGAGAAGGGGTCAATTAGTGATTACATATTAACTCAAATCGCTCTCTTACAAAATTAGTAGAACTAATAGCTGTCAAAGGGAAGAACAACCTTCTAGATGCTCAATGATGCTTGTGTTCTTGATGTGTTTTGGAGACCTAAGTGAGGCCCTTTATAAAGTGATAAGTAGGTCAAATTGGAGGAAATCCTAGTAGTGTTGGTGCCGTACTCACCATAGACCATGGCCAAGCCTTATAGGGCTCCATGGAGGGTAGGATTTAGGCCACTAAACCCAACACTAGAGCTTGCTTTAGCTTTTCTCCAACCAACCTCTCTAACTCTACTGCCAATAGAGTTCACAAGTGCTTATATGGCATAAGTTAGCTAGGCTCATTTCCACCGTTGACTTCACAGTTCCAAACCCTTACACTTTTGGTTTCTTAGGGGATACGTTTTGTTCTATAGGATGTCTTAATAGATGAAGCAAAATGTAGCCAAAAAGATGAGCGCCACCAAACCTAGCACACACAGACTATTGTCAAAGCATGCCATAAAAAATAATAAAATACAATAAATCTCAACTATAAATGTGCAACATTCTCTCTCCTAGACTTGCAAATGCAAGGCATCATTAAAAGGCTACTATCCTTGCAAGTAGAACCAAAAAAGAAAAAATCCACTGGCAATTATCATTGATAAATATAGACTCCATTTTTTCATCCCACTTAGATTTAGTACCTATGGAAATAAGGGCAGCAAATGCGGTTAGGATATCTAAATTAGCGTCCATGTCCTCTCATTCAACCCTCTCACTAGTGTCATGAAGAAATGACAGCCGCATTGCTGAATTCCAAAAGAACGAATGGTGTAGAACCTCCCCTGCTTTAGCCCTGTCAACCACAAGAGAAAATTTCAATAATCAATTGATGACAATGCTCAATCAAAAAACTGTGCCATAGATATTCTTGCAATGAAAAAGGGTGAAGACACAAATGTAGCAGTACAAATCCTTCATTTGCACGCCTTCTCATTTTTCTTAAAAGATGCAAAGCAGTTTTGACTGTCCTATAGGAAACCCTAAAACCAAGCATTCTATTTCTGATGTTAAAGTGCCTAGCTTTGATAGCAGTTTAATTACAGAGTGCCTTCTTTATAGATATCACAATGTCTCCGGACAATGCAGTATCATGGTAATTGGAAAGAGTTTCATCGAAGGACAATGATCAAATATGACAGTGGAAAAAGATAACTGTGAATTCATTGCATGGTAGTCAATAAGATTTGAATAACCTATACTTCTATATCATTAACAAAAAAAAAATTACTTATTATCCTAAACAACCTTGAATTCAAGGGAAGTAAGCATAAACCAAGCCTAAAAATTGAACAATGAAAGAAAAGAAAATTGATCAAAACAAGTGTTTCTAGGTTATTATATCATAGTTTTTCTCACTTCAATAATGACATCAATAAAAAGACCTAGAAACCCATAATTCGAATTTGATTGTACGCAAAAATAGATAAATTGTTGAGTTATTGTGTCCCCACCCTCTTTTTATAATTCTCATATGTTGGTCTGTTACCGTTTTTGGTTTTAAAAGTTCAACATTTCATTTTTTATTTTTTGATTTGGCAATTTTAAAATGTGTTATATTTTTGACTCATCAATTTCATAATCATAGTTTGTGTTTTTTGGAAAGGATATTAATACACAGCTGTAGAATTCCTCCCCTTCCTAATAGTAGCTTTAGTATAATCTTTTTTTTTTTTTTGCTTCATAGCTTTTTATTTTAAAATTTAAATTATGTTAAAAGTGAAGCTAAACATTTTAAGAGGATGTATTTAGATGGGATTAACTGTGGTGCGGGAGACTGCTTTAAAAATACATTTAAATTATATTATTAGATTTTTCATTGCCAAATCACACTGAATCAATGAAAGACTACGCCTCAAGTACTGTTGTCTCTTGTACTTACGTCATGGTTATGAAGCGACGTAATAATTTAGCATAATCAACCTAGTTGGTCTCTCTAACCTTGTCACAACATTAGAATTTCATGCATGTAATGTCCACAAGTATACAAAGCACAAGAGTAAGGAGATAAATTCAAAAGCAAATGAAGAATTTCAACAAACTAAGTTTAACTAATAAGTGCTTTCTTGTATTAGGTTTCTCTCACCAATGCAAGTGAGACATAAGATTGAAAAAAAATTAATCCTCTAGAGGATGCATACCATAATATATAAGGCAAATATATTGAAAGAACTCAAAGAAGTAGCATGAGGAAGAATAGAGTGAAAATAAGATACATCTAATTTCAGTACTTAAAACGAGAGATGATATGCAATTTCCAGGAGGCATTTAAAATAGTTGGGCTTTCAAGTCAAAATAAGCACCTAGTATACTAGTTTTTATACTTGTACTATATGGAAAAAAAACTGAAAAGATGCATATAGATAGAATGCTTTTTTTTTTAAAAAAAAAAAAGGTATGGACAGAGGGCACACCCCTAAAATATAACCATTATTAAGGTTTCACAAGGTGTAACCAGTCAAAGCCTAATAGATCGTCAAATAAAATGGGCAACAAAGGGAGTAGGGTCAGTGTCAATAATAAAAGGGATTTGCTTGCTCTACACCTCTACTATTAGCCAAAAAAAATCAGCTCGACGATTCAAATCTTTGTAGCGGTGAAATGGAGAAATAGTCTAATCTGAATAAAGAATCAAACACTGAAAATGGTTTGATTTTAGAATAATGTTGGTGAGCTTCAATAAAGCCCTTTACCTCCTTTGTTGTAAGTTAGCTAAATAAATGGTTCAGAGATTTCTTCTACCTTGGTGAGTTGAAGACCCTTTAGGAGAGCCATTAATTCTTGTTCAAGTTAAGCGTGATCTAAAGTTAACAGAGAAGCTACGGACCTGGTTTCCAAGAGAGCCTCTAATCACTTTGCCTCCTCTCACTGGGCGGACATTTTCTTTGGCGATGAAATCCAAATTCATAGCAAATTCCTTGGCTGGAACTTTTCTCCTGGGAGTTTGATCTCTTTGCAAACTAAGGGAGTGTTTTCTAAGCTATGGCTTTATAAATTTCCTTAAACTTCAAAAAAATAAAAAATTCCAATTTATAAGCATAAAAGGGGCCATCTTCAAGGCATTTGTGATATAATCACATCTACAACCACCACACTATAACTGCTAAAAGCAATGGCCACTCACTAAAGTTGCTAAGAGATATGTCCAAGTTAGCAATCGGAGTGCTTTTATTGGGTTTGAATGGCCTAAATTTCATTTTGTTAGTTGCCATTTGATGGACCTTTTATTGGCCCAAAATGATCTTATCAAGCCTTACTTTAATGCTACTTCACGTGGCTTTGATTTGCCCAAATGTCAACCTAATGCTGTCCTGCTTTGTGTTTGCCTAGCAAATTGCACTTTAACATGGAGTTCCAGTCTCACACATAGTTGATCGTGCTCATCTCCTCTACCCGTGTCATCATGTAACTATTCAAGTGGTGCATGTTTGAGGAAATTCGTATGGTCATGTTTTTGGGGTTGTTCATATGAAAACTTATGAGAATGTATTATACATATTCATCCTCCTTCATTATGAATTATTATTATGGCTGATCTATGGCTCGACTGCTAGCCTTCTACTTCTTTATTGAGATTTTATTTGGGCATTCTATAAATTGAGCATTTTGTGGCCGTATGGAGTGCATAGTGGTATCGTCCCTTGTGGGGCTACCTCCATTTTTCTATTCCACTTCTTCATGAGAGAGTTATTTTTCCTTTGCATTTGATCTCGTTGAGCTTGCATGTTGTTTAAGATTATTCTCATGTATACAGTGGAATTTGATGATGTTGCCTGCCCTAGTTTTCCTTGTAAAAATTTTTTGTGCCTACTGTTGTCTTGTTGATCTTGCTTTTCTCTCAAATATCTACATCGGTTCATGCTTTTGCATAGAGTATGCTCAATTTGTTTTTTTAATTTTTCCTAATAAGTGGCATCATAGCCAAAGCCATCAAGTCCTGCTTTGACGTGTAGACCGTTTGGCTAAAAGATATTTCTCACAGTTATTGAGAAGTTTGGTTGCAAGATTGAATTTGCTGTTCTTGCCCATTCTCGGAATTTCGGCCCGTGGGCAGGTTTATTGGGTTTGAATGAGCCAAAATTCATTTTGTTGGTGTCCTTTTGATTGATTTTTGTTAGCCCAAAATGATCTTTCCAAGCTTTACTTTAGCACTTCTTCATGTGGCTTTGGTTAGCTGAAATGTTAGGCCAGCAAATTCATACATTAAAATTAAGTACAACAAATGCTACTAAGAGAGAAAACAAAACTTCTGAAAAAATTACAAAGATGTAATATCTATTAGCCTTCATAGCTAGGTACTCTCACTCGACAAATATTATTTAGCATCCTTACCCTTAGGTTAGGCTTTTTAGTAAATTCTCTAATTTTGAAAAAACAATTCGGTAGAGTTCCCCCTAAAACTTGGTTAATTTCCTTTTACAACTTGTCATAAATGCAATAACAAAAAAAAGGAACTCTTCACAATCTCAACGGCCACACGCTAAAGCAAATAAATTCAACAGGCCACACGCCTATAGTATCCAACACAAATCTAACCCATTACCATGAAGAAATCCAAGAAATCAGCAAAACCATAATAGGGCATTTCAATGCACAATACAAATCAAACAACTCATTACCATAAAACCATGGAACTTAAAATTTTTAAACTCAATGGTTGAACTCACAATGTTCACATTTTGTGGTCTCTCAAGTAACACCTTGTCAACCATCTGTGGATCAGCTATATAATCGCATGCGTTCAATACCTATTGTAATTATGTTCAACTTGTAAACATGTGACTTGAATTTATCATATTAAAATTGAGAAGTCATGAATGATAAGAACATATTACTATGCCTGCAAGATAAAAAAGTGTCAAAACCTTTTTTTCACCATGAGCTTACTTTCTAACTAAATCAGTATTCGCTTTTAGCACCCTTTCTGTTATCTTGATCAGTTCCTCATAAAGTCAGCTAGCAAAATGTGTATATGTGTATAAGGATTTGCATAAAACATAAATGGTGTAGCATATAAAACGGATATTTTAAAGCTCTTGTATCACTTAAATTCATACAAAAAAGGGGGGGCAGGAAAGCAAGTTTATCTAAAAAAAAGACATACTAGATACACATTTATCTTTAGTCATTTGGAATTTCTTTACTCAGTGAACTTGTTCTTCATTTGCATGATGGTTCTCTGGCAAAGAAAACAAATAAATAAAGACTTGATAATCATATACACAACTACATATCATTTAGAATGACAAGCGTCATATTTAAAAAATATCTTTTGATTTGAAGTGCCAGCTAAAGTACGAGTCCCGCAATTAGGAGTAGGTCTACCATCACCATTAACAGGTTGCTCATCAGTAGGAGCCCTCCACCAGGAGTAGGATAATATGATGACTTCGATAAATACTATGGGATAAAAAAATATAAAATTATTATTATTATACAATAAAGAATGTAATAAAATATACAATTGTGCATACTTGGGCATTTTTCGGTTGTTTTTGTCATTTACTTGGCTCTACATTGATGTGGTTTGATGAACTTGGCCTGAACAAGAAACATGCACATTAGGTAGTCAAAAGGTCAAATAAAATCTATAACAAAAAGAAAAGTAGCTTACGTATACCTTCTATGAAATGAATAATTCAGCATATATGTAACTTTTTACAAAATAAAACAATCATACACAACTCAAAAAAATTATTTCTTTCCAAACTACTAAAAAACAAAGTCATTTACAAGAAGATTCAATAATAGCAAAAGGAGAAAATGTCTTCCGAAATGGGGAAAAAAAAACAACATAACATTTCAATCTTTCATAAATCTCAAACATAAGCTAATTAACCAACTTGGTTTCATGAAGACTCACTCAATTGTAGCCCATTCATTAGGTCTCTATATCCGTCCTCATTGCAAATGTTAAGAGGCATGCATTAGGGCTAAAGCTATGCTTGTAATGATTCTAAAAGGTAAGTATCCCTTGGTTTTACCCTGATGACATGCTCATATCCCTTATCATTCTCATCTTCTATATAAAACACTTGTTGTAACTAAGATGAAAAGATATATGGATCATCCTTTAAAGCACCTCCTTTATGTATCCTATACGAGAAATTTAAAAGAGTAAAACCTCTTTTATCCTTCTTTAGACCCCCTGAATTTACATTCACCCAATCACATCGAAATAATACCACTTTACACTCAGATAGTAATCTAACTCAATGATATCAATAATTTTTTGGGAATATGTTTTGCTTTTAGCTTCCACCATAACTCCGAAATTTTGAGTTTTCTTTGACTCCTCTGTCTTTTGAGTTTGAAAGCAATATCCATTGGTAACAAATGCATTCACTCTCGTAGCAATTAGGTGAGGACCACCAGCCACAACTCCAAAGGGTCTTGATTTAGACTCATCAACCTCCATGTTTGACACCTAAGTGACATGTGGGAAAAAATAATGAGAACACATAGATAAGGCTAACGAGGCAAATTTGTACAAGTAATAGTATCATTACCCTCTCCGGTAACCAGCCTGGAAATTCTTCTAACAGCTGTTTATGCTTAAGTCTCTCAGTTGGCTCATGAGGATAAGATGTCATATATTTATTCAAAAACAACCTAAAATTCATTATAATATTTCAATATTTTATGGTATTAAAACATATATGTATGCATAAATTAGTTATTCGTACAAAGCTATGGTATTCATCAGTGTCATCAAGGTGGAGGAGTACATATCGGTGTGCTTGTTTACGACTTAATTCATCAAGTTCAATCATTTTCACCTTTCCTTTTGGTTGATCAGCCATGCTAAATAGACACATATCCTCATTTGGGTTGGCAGCATCATTTCTTTGTAGTTGGTTAAAAACGCTTCTATTCCTTAAAAATACCTTGAACAAAACATTGTATATTTTTGGGCAATATATCCTTCTCCTATTCAACCATCAGGTTATGCTCTATTATGTACAAGGGCTTTCAAGGATGGCAAAAGCCTATATCAAACACATGTATATAAACATTGGAATACATATCTAGAGTTAATATTTAAGCATATATTGTGAGCGTGAATTCTAATCTTTCAATTGGATACATCCACCTATATAAAACTGGCCCTCCAAGCTTTGCTTCCTCAGTTAAGTGCACAATTCCTAAGTTAAGTGCACAATTTAATGCACTATAATAGTGAAAAAAAACTAGGTAGGAAAAGTTTCTCCATTCTACATAGTGTCATAACCACATTAGCTCCTGCTTCATCTAGCTTCTCCATAGTAAGCTCTTTGATGCATAACTCCTTCATAAATATTGATAGAGCCCAAATAATATCTACAAGATCATTGTCTTTTGCCACTCTTAATGTAACAGGAAGCAAGTCTTATATAAGAATGTAACAATCATGACTTTCAAATTGAACAACTTACGCTCCTTCAAATTAACATAACAGGATATGTTGCTGGTGTACCCGTCAGATACTGTTAGATGCTTTAAAACACTAAATAGTTGTGTCTTCTCTTTAGCTGACAAAGTGTAAGGAATGCTTAGGAGTTCGTATTTGCCATTTGGTAGTAGAATGGGATGAGGTTCTGGCTTTATTTTCATGACTTTAAGATCTCTTCATGCCTTTAAGTTATCTTTACATTTTCCCTCAAGGTTCAATGTCCCCAACAAATTATCACATACATTCTTCTCAATATGTATCACGTCTAAGTTGTGGTGAAGAGTGTTGAACTCCCAATGTGGCAAATCGAAAAATATGCTTTTTTTTTCATATTTATTGATCATCCTTTTCATCAGTGTCCATATTTTGAGTTTCACCCTTACCATTATAAATGCAGTTCCCTCTAACTGAGCTAACATAGCACTTCCACTAAGAGGCTTTGGAGCGCAACCATGCTCCACATTCCCATCAAATCCACCAGCATCATATCAAAATGGATGGTCTTTAGGCAATCATCGTTTATGACCCATGTAACAAAACTTATGTCCATTTTCTAACCAAACAACTAGTGTACCTTTTACACAAGATGGACAAGCAAAACTACCCTTTGTACTCCATCCAGATAAATTAGCATATGCAAGAAAGTCATTAGTAATCCAATGAAGAGCTCCGCGTAATTTAAAATGCATCCTAGTGTAAGCGTCAAATGCATCTATACCTTCGCATAATTGAAACAACTCTTTTAGTAGTGGTTGAAGAAAAACATCAATATCCATACCTGGTGCCTTTTCCCCTAGAATGATCATAGAAAGAATGATATAGGGTTATTTCATGGAAAGTTATGATGGTCAATTATAGGTTATTAACAAGACTGGTCAAGTACTAGTAGTACTACTCATAACACAAAAGATTAAATCCATCACTTGCAAGCCCAAATCTAACACTATACATATCTACCACAAAAGTAGGATTTTTCTCATCAAAATTTTTCGATACCTTACCATATAAAGGATGCCTAAGGATGTCATTCTTTAGACTAGATTTATGATGCTAAAATATATCTTCATCGATTTTAGAGGACTTATACATCCTAAATAGCCTCGAAATAAGGGGAAAATAACGTAAAACCTTATGCGCCAATTTCTTTTCCTTGCCTCTCTATTGGGAAGTGTGACACTTATTGTACTCTTCTTGGTTTTCCCTCCCAGCCTAATACAAAATCTAATCATTAAGACAAGCATGGATTTTTTCATAGTAAAGTCGCAAATCCTTTTTAACTATCTATATTACTCCAAGATGATGGAAATGGATTAATTTGAAGGAACACGGTAGGCAAAAATTCAAGCAACATATCAAAGAACTTAATTGACCACCCATGCATGAATTTCAAATGAAATAAACACAAAAGGAATGGCAATTTCAAAAATTTCGACCCTGAAAATAATTCTTGTTGATCAGCTTACTCAACTAATCTTCTATATCCAGCATCTTCAATGTGCTCTCCCTCATTTAGCACATCATTACAATCAGGTTCATCATCAAATTTAACATACTCCCCAATCATAGGATCTCCAATGTTAAAAGTACTATTATCATTATCATTTTGAATGCATCCTCACTTTTCTAATCCCAAAAATATCATTCAGCATTCGTACAGTATCAATATGAGCCAACAAATTACGCTCAGCATTAGTGTCACTATGGATTTCACTACGGGATTCCGAAATAGACAACACAAAAATTAATTCCCCATGATGCACCCATTCTTTGTAGCTTGGCAGGAATCCATTGAGCATGAGATGATGCGTCAAAACATCTACAGTAAACCAATATTTTTGTCTAAGCTTGCACCGATTACATGGGCAAATTGTCATGTTACTACCCTCGGCATTGGAAAAAGAGAAATCTAGGAACTTTTCCATTCCACTTATATATTACGCACATCTCCTATTCTTATCAATCCAACTTGTGTCTGTTTCTGTCATTAGTGACAAGAAACAAAGTAATTGTTTCAATTACTAAGCAAGTAATTGTTTCAATTAGTATCAAGACTCATATAACATTATAGATAAAAACAGTTCCTCATTTAAATTGCACTATTCATTCATAGAGAATTTGTAGTTTTCTGAACCAAAGTGAAACCAACGTTGCATCTTTGCAAATTAATAATTTACAATGTGCTATATAATTTTTTAGTTGAATATGCATGATGAGTTCAAGCCAACAAACAGACTCAATTTCTACACATCAATGCTAGGGACGAATATGCAACAGGAATTTAGGCCAACAAACAATACACATAACTGCTCAAAGGCATGGAGAGTACACCAGAAAGTAAGAGAGTTAAAGACTCATGGGTCAGTTTCATGCAAAATTGACATCTGGGCTGAAGTAATTCTCCAATTCATTAAATGTAGGCTCAAAATAGACATCCAACAAAAAGAAAATTTAAAAAGGGAGAAATTATAGCTTATAAAAAATAAACAACTTAATTACTACATATACAACCATGATTAAGGAATAGAAGGATCCTTAAACAAGGACAATAATAATTATAATAACCCGACCCTAACCCATATTTATTTATTTAAATCATCTTTATTTATTTCATTCATCATGTTTATTCATTTACTTTATCATGTTCATTAACCTAGTCACTCATGGTTGTTTGCTTAACCAAATCATGTTTATTAAATTCAATTACACTTAATTTATTTATTTAACGAATTCCATTATGTTATTTAAATTTTCCACTTTCATTTAGCATATCTAATCATCACAGTTGAGAGATATTTCATTTTGGGTACTACTTTGTAACTCCAGTTTCATTTATTGTTAATTTGAGTTTCATTGATTGATTAAATGTCAGGTGAATCGATATTAGGTCTTGGTGAGTATAAATTAGCGATTAATGATTTTCTTACCTTCAATAAACTTTAATTCCGAGTAATATAAAATTTTTCCAATATTTTGAATAAAATTTTCAAGCCCAAGCGTAGCTTGTTGGACCCAAAACAAAAGCCCAAAACCTTAATAACTTTTGTTACTTCACCAATTACTCATTTTAGCACTTAATTTTAATTAGCAAAAAGTTACTTTTGGGTGGAAAATTTTCAGCCACATGTATCTATTACTAGGCAATTTTTATACACAAGAAAAAAATTCAGCAAAATATCAAACCATTCTCCATTTTCTCTCTCTCTTCCTCACGGTGCTTGGCAGAAACAGGGGCAGCAGCTGCTACCCCTTTGTGCCGCCAGTTCTGGTGGTTCCGGCCACTTTTTCGACCACCTCCCGGCTGCTTCGAGTTCCCCTTGCTGCTAGCTATCTCGTCCAACCCCTCAAATCACTCAAAACAGCCTCCTCTTCTCTCTAATTCAAGCTTAAAGTGAGGTACATCCCACAATCTAACTTGTTATATCTTGAATTTTATGATTGTTTCATTTATGGGCTATGTTTGGATGATCAAATTGATAGTTATTGTGTAATTTTTATTGAGTTTGGAGATGTTAGGAGTCATAGGTATTGATCAAGAGCATGATTTTCATGACTTTGCATTTGTTTAAATGCCACTGTCGAAAATTCTGGGAAGTATAGGATTGTCAAAAAATTCTGAAATTTTACTGTAGCTTGTCTATATTATTTGGGAGTTTCTGGAAAACTTTCATGAATTTTAGACGTGTAATAAGTGAGTTATGGAATTTTGAAGAAACTGCCCTGTTTTAGATATGAATTATATAATTATGTATAAATGAAGTTGTTTAGAGTTTGGATATGTATATGAGGCCTTAAATGATATTTTTATATCTGATTGTGGTGTTTGATATGATTTCAAGTGAGTTTTATGTGAAAGAATGAGAGAAAGTTAAATCAGTGAAGGGCTGAAATTTTAGGAAATTAGGGCTGATTTTGGGACTAAACTGGTAATTAACGGCCCACCCAAAACTTATGATTTTTGGTGGATAGATAGTTCAGGATGTTAGAATTCAGATGCCTCTTGAATTGCCTTAATCCGACTTCTGTGGAAAACATTATGGTCGTTTTACCAAAATTGCGCAAAATGAGATCAAAACTGACACACTTGTATTTTAGCCCCATTTTGGGAACTCTATTGTGGGAATCATGCTTTATGTTACAAATTAATATTTTTTGGGACTTTGTAATCTTTTCATATTGGAGTTTTAAGTCTCCATTGGAGATCTAGAATGAAAGTTATGAATTTTTGAAGTGAACTGACTTGCTTGGGCATAAATCAGGTTGTTATCGCAATTTCTGTGCAGTGTATACTTGGCGAAAAATTCTGAAAATTGTACTGTAGATTGTTCATATTATTTTTGAATCTCCTATAAGATTTTATGAATTTTGGTTGGGTAATTGGAATTTGATGATTTTTGGAAGCATTTGAATAAATGTGTAAAGAGCATGCACTCATTTCGATCAAGCACTCATTTTGATCATTCTTGGTGATTGATTGAGATTGATCATGCACTCATTTTGTGTATTTTGGGCCAAGCACAGTCATTTAGGGGGACATGAATATTCATGGACTTTTATGGAACTTTTAGCCTGATTAATGAGAAATAAGAAGACAAATGTACAAATTGGGAGTTTGTCTATAAGCTGTGAATCATTTATGGATTTTACAAAGAAAATACCAAGCTTAGTAAGCTTAATAGCTTCTATCGAGTTCAATGACTCATTTTGGGGTGGGATTCTTTATCTAGTGGATTTATGAATGAAATATGAGAAGTGGGGAGAGTTGTGACTCGAAAACCATATTTATCAGACCAAGTTATTGCAGTTTATGCTATTTTGAATCAAGTTATAACTCTCTTTGCCTCAAACCTTTATTACTGACCCACTTCAGCATATATCAAATGCATTTATCAAGCTAATCTAGTGTATTTACTGTTATCTTGAACCAAATTGTACATCAACAAGCCTTGAACCCGTATCAATAACCTATTTCAGAAAATGCCATATCCACTCTTTCAATTATCACCATCAAGGTCTTTTCCTTTGTATCTCATTTATCTCATTGTGGACTACTTTACTTTCATTTGCATATCAAAGTTAATTACTTTCATCGATTTAGTTTTGAAGTTATATTGAAGTTATACCCAAGTGGTATATACCATATAATTACTCAATTTCTATTACACATACTTTTACTTGCTCAATTATACAAGTAAGGATAATTTACTGACTACACATACTTACAATGACATTTTTGAACAGAGTTGAGGCCTAGTTATCATTTCCCGTTATGTATAGGTATTATCAAGTCAGAACATATTTATCAAGTAAGATGATATTTATGAAACAGTAGACTTGTATCAAGTCAGATGATTTTTTTTTAAAGCTCAAGGTACGTTCATTGCCTGTGTCTTCAGAAAGCAGATCATATTTATCAAGTTACAACTCTTAATGAGTTTATCAATAAATCAGTTTATACAGTGATTTGCCATTTAACTTGTGACCCCGTCAGTTATCATCTATAGGGCGTTAGCCCATCATTTACCTGCGCGGCTTCAGGCCAACTCTTGATCAGATTGGCAGGTGTACACCTATGTGTAGATCATATCAGTGCAAGGGGTTCACATCCAGATAATAATGAGCAGTTCAGTTTCATAATACCTTTATTTTCATTGTTATTGCCAACTAAATAAGTTGCAAAGACGGGTACCAATCAACAATATTTTCTATGCTAATTTTACAATACAGAAATACATGTATTGAGTTTTTGCTCATGTTTTCGAATTGTTTTCATGTTTTCCATTTTAGGTGATGAAGTATCATATATTTCTCCTTTTAGCAAGCCTTTTTGAAGGTCATCAGATGCTCACAGTGGATTCAGTATAGGACTAGTGTTGGGATCAACCTCAAGGTCTATATGTAATATGTGGAGTGCGAGTTAGTACATGGTATGATTAAGTAAATGGTATTGAAGTGAGCTATTATAGACTTTGGTCTTAAATTGTATTAGTTTAATACAGTTTATAATTGTGATCGTGGGAGGTAGGATTAAATGGTTCAATTAGCCTTGTCCTTATTAGGATGGCGGTAGCGCCTTCGTTTACTGAGTCTTCCGCTGCAATTATCAGTAATCATATCATTAGTTTTTTGGGGGCGTTACAATAATGCTGGACATAGTTATATGTAATTTGAGACAACCCCCCGGCCAAAAGCAAAGACTTGAAAAGCACTAATTCATAAAACTACTAAAATATAACATTTGATTACTGCCCTTATCACTCATTTGAACGTAAAAGAAAAGTAAAAGATTTACGATTGCGACCAAAAAAAAAAAAACCCAACTATAAATCTATATGCATTTTAGTTCAGAACTTAATTCTACATATATAACTCTTATTGCCCCTTTTTTAGTAATTCTTGACAAGTTGACCACATATATGTAATTCATTACATAAATACTTCATGTATAGCAAGCTTTACATTTTATCTCCCATAATTAGAACTATGAAGTTAATTGATTGATTGCAATTAGCTAATTATGGGGCTCAAGGGTTGATTGATTTCATGAATGAAAGCAAGCTAATGGATCTGTTGAATGGTTCTAATTGTGTTCCTAATTATGATGATAAGGATGGGGATTGGATGCTTGTTAGCGATGTCCCACAGGAGTAAGCTTTCCTTCACTTTTCTCATCAATAATTTTTTTAAGCTAATGAAACTTATTGGTCTAG